>WEDG01001576.1:170000-203395 GCA_017591395.1 Schistocephalus solidus
GGAGACCGGAATGGCCATTTCTGGCTTATTAGCCGTCATCAGCCAGTCATACCCAATCCCAAGTGTGGCACACCTGGGATTCGAACCCGCGACCTTTGGTATTTGAGTCGAACGCTCTACCATTTGAGCCACGGGCTCGTTGTTTGTCGGTTGTGATCGGGAATATGATGATAGTGTGGGGCTCACCGATCTGCTTAAGGAACATGCATGTTCCGTTGTGCCCTGGAGCTCAGACTAGAGCCCTCGCAGGCGGTCGCATAGCGACGTGTAGCATATGATGGAATGGAACCGACAAAGACAAGGGAGACCGGAATGGCCATTTCTGGCTTATTAGCCGTCATCAGCCAGTCATACCCAATCCCAAGTGTGGCACACCTGGGATTCGAACCCGCGACCTTTGGTATTTGAGTCGAACGCTCTACCATTTGAGCCACGGGCTCGTTGTTTTGTCGGTTGTGATCGGGAATATGATGATAGTGTGGGGCTCACCGATTCGCTTAAGGAACATGCATGTTCCGTTGTGCCCTGGAGCTCAGACTAGAGCCTCGCAGGCGGTCGCATAGCGACGTGTAGCATATGATGGAATGGAACCGACAAAGACAAGGGAGACCGGAATGGCCATTTCTGGCTTATTAGCCGTCATCAGCCAGTCATACCCAATCCCAAGTGTGGCACACCTGGGATTCGAACCCGCGACCTTTGGTATTTGAGTCGAACGCTCTACCATTTGAGCCACGGGCTCGTTGTTTTGTCGGTTGTGATCGGGAATATGATGATAGTGTGGGGCTCACTGATCTGCTTAAGGAACATGCATGTTCCGTTGTGCCCTGGAGCTCAGACTAGAGCCCTCGCAGGCGGTCGCATAGCGACGTAGCATATGATGGAATGGAACCGACAAAGACAAGGGAGACCGGAATGGCCATTTCTGGCTTATTAGCCGTCATCAGCCGGTCATACCCAATCCCAAGTGTGGCACACCTGGGATTCGAACCCGCGACCTTTGGTATTTGAGTCGAACGCTCTACCATTTGAGCCACGGGCTCGTTGTTTTGTCGACAGATCGGAATATGATGATAGCTCACCGATCTGCTTAAGGAACATGCATGTTCCGTTGTGCCCTGGAGCTCAGACTAGAGCCTCGCAGGCGGTCGCATAGCGACGTAGCATATGATGGAATGGAACCGACAAAGACAAGGGAGACTGAATGGCCATTTCGGCTTATTAGCCGTCATCAGCCAGTCATACCCAATCCCAAGTGTGGCACACCCGGGATTCGAACCCGCGACCTTGGTATTTGAGTCGAACGCTACCATTTGAGCCACGGGCTCGTTGTTTTGTCGGTTGTGATCGGGAATATGATGATAGTGGCCACCGATCGCTTATGAACATGCATGTTCCGTTAGCCCTGAGCTCAGACTAGAGCTCTGCAGGCGGTCGCATAGCGACGTAGCATATGATGGAATGGAACCGACAAGCTACCCAATCACACTGGGATCTCGGAACTCCGCGACCTTTGGTATTTGAGTCGAACGTCTACCATTTGAGCCACGGGCTCGTTGTTTTGTCGGTTGTGATCGGGGAACATGATGATAGTTGGGCTCTACCGAGTCATGCAGCGCGTCGCATAGCGAACTCGAGCTATGATGGCATGGAACCGACAGTAGTAACGCAGACCGAAATGGCCATTGTGGCTTGATATACGCCGGGCATCGTGCCACACTTGGGATTGGGTATGACTGGCTGATGACGGCTAATAAGCCAGAAATGGCCATTCCGGTCTCCCCTTGTCTTTGTCGGTTCCATTCCATCATATGCTACACGTCGCTATGCGACCGCCTGCGAGGGCTCTAGTCTGAGCTCCAGGGCACAACGGAACATGCATGTTCCTTAAGCAGATCGGTGAGCCCCACACTATCATCATATTCCCGATCACAACCGACAAAACAACGAGCCCGTGGCTCAAATGGTAGAGCGTTCGACCCAAATACCAAAGGTCGCGGGTTCGAATCCCAGGTGTGCCACACTTGGGATTGGGTATGACTGGCTGATGACGGCTAATAAGCCAGAAATGGCCATTCCGGTCTCCCCTTGTCTTTGTCGGTTCCATTCCATCATATGCTACACGTCGCTATGCGACTGCCTGCGAGGGCTCTAGTCTGAGCTCCAGGGCACAACGGAACATGCATGTTCCTTAAGCAGATCGGTGAGCCCCACACTATCATCATATTCCCGATCACAACCGACAAAACAACGAGCCCGTGGCTCAAATGGTAGAGCGTTCGACCCAAATACCAAAGGTCGCGGGTTCGAATCCCAGGTGTGCCACACTTGGGATTGGGTATGACTGGCTGATGACGGCTAATAAGCCAGAAATGGCCATTCCGGTCTCCCCTTGTCTCTTTGTCGGTTCCATTCCATCATATGCTACACGTCGCTATGCGACCGCCTGCGAGGGCTCTAGTCTGAGCTCCAGGGCACAACGGAACATGCATGTTCCTTAAGCAGATCGGTGAGCCCCACACTATCATCATATTCCCGATCACAACCGACAAAAACAACGAGCCCGTGGCTCAAAATGGTAGAGCGTTCGACCCAAATACCAAAGGTCGCGGGTTCGAATCCCAGGTGTGCCACACTTGGGATTGGGTATGACTGGCTGATGACGGCTAATAAGCCAGAAATGGCCATTCCGGTCTCCCCTTGTCTCTTTGTCGGTTCCATTCCATCATATGCTACACGTCGCTATGCGACCGCCTGCGAGGGCTCTAGTCTGAGCTCCAGGGCACAACGGAACATGCATGTTCCTTAAGCAGATCGGTGAGCCCCACACTATCATATATATATATATATATAAACCTACAAACTGCTATTATACCCCAAAAGCATGTGGAAACGGAAGGAACTAACTTAAACCAAAGTCATATATGCCATAAATAATTTTGAGTTTGTAAGAAAACCTGTCTGTCGAAGCCAAAATTAACGAAGACCAAAAACAATTGCCAGTTCTTTCTCTTAAGCCTGATTTTGGAGAAGAGGTGTAAATTTAGCTGTAGGTATTTTTGAACTGACATTCTAAGGCCACAATTGGGTTGAAGCAGGACTTCATATCTTCCGGTAAACAGCTCTCAATCAGAAAAATATTTTTATTATGAACACCGGCAAACTTTTACTTTGGTTTGACTCGGTTGTCCTGAGAAAAATGACTCCGAGGCTCGTTTATACATACACTGGAGGCCTTATGTAATGCATAAAATGCTTGGAATTCTTAAAGTAAGGTTTGATGCTTTAAATACACTTATTTTCATCTTTTGTCGTGTGCACCACCCTAAATATAAGCCAATTTATGACTGTTTTTAGCGACTTTGTGTTGTTATATTTTTCGCAAAATATAAAATTGTTTTCGCAGAGTTTTGAGTATTTAACTTGCCTTGAACACTGGCATTGAGACACTTGAAAGTGTCCTATTGGAACGTCTTTATATCAATATGTTCATCTTAATATTTTTTTATGTCACGCAACTGTTTTGAGGCTTTAAAGTCAAAAAGGGGATTTCGGTCTAAGTTACGCAAGAGTGCTTTACTTGCAATACAATCAATTCGTAATATCTTTCAGCAACCACTGAAAGCACACATTTCTATAAGCTGCGGTCTATTGTGTGCGCATTTTTTCAGAACTGTTTAGTGGGAAACTTCACAGTGTTGTCGCTTCCAGAGCTAGAAATAATGGATGTTTACGGAATGATATGAATAGAGAGGCGTAGGTTATGACTTTTGCCTAAGTGCCGATCGAATGGTAGATATTTAGTTAGCTGAACTCAAGGAAATCGGGCCGACTTACGTGCACGTGAATTTACCAGATTCTATTCCACTCTCTCTTTCAAACCCCCATGTTTTTATGAATAGGGTAACTTGAAACACATGTTTGGCAGGAATTTTCGCAGTGAGTGAGATGAAAAAAACGTTCCGATAAACGTGTTCATTCAAGTCACTACAGCGCAGCTTTGGTACATTTCAAATGGTCAAATAATGCCAACCTTGGCGTTGCATTATTTAAATAATCCGTGAAAATAACGGCTAGTTATTGTGACTTGACAACAGCATACTAAAGATACTTAATTTCCAAAAGCGTAACTCTTTAGTTGGCTTGAAGTTTGATTTTTGGAAAACGCATTAAACTTTTCTGAACTTGCCTAAATTTACCTTTGCTCTCCCTGTCCTTTTCTCTCTCTTTGCCTAAAAGCCCTCGCAAAGGGCACTCAGAATAAGCCATTGTTTTCTCTGAGTCTTTTTTTTCCTGAGAAGTGGGTTAGGCATGTTATGGTTACAGCTGTTTTACACCATTAAAATCTACGATCGGAATATGCCATGTTTCCCTCACTGTGTATTGCCCAGTTGCTGAATGAAGCAATTGCTTCCAGAGAGAAATTAAAAAATGCATAAATCCATACTATGTACACTTTTGTACGATTGTAGCTCACCAAAACGTTCAAAAAGCTACCAATTTTCTTATTCTTCTCAATTACGAAATAAGTTTTATTATGCCAAGGATTGCTTCAAAACCTTAATCTGTTAGGCCGCAGCATCTTGATACAAATTTAAATAAGAAAATCGCAAAATACATAAGTTGGAATTTATCTGTTAGACGAAAGTATTGTTACTCATTATTGCTCCAACCCTTCGTAATTAGCGAAAACAGAATCGAGCCATGCTTACGGGTCATAGTCCCATGGCATCTGTAATATGCACTAAAGTTCGTTAACGTGAAATCAATTCCGGACATAATATCAGTCCATGGAAACGTTTGAGCCCCTTAAACTATAGGTAGACGACGATGAGCATCAGTTATCCTCATTTGATAATGCCTATCAATCACGCACAGAAAGAATTGATGCTCATGTATACATTGTTCAATTTCGGTTTAAGCCTGCGCTTTATGAACTAATCTTCCTCAAACTGATGGAGAGAAATTATTCTTGCCCGTTACTGTTTGTTCCTTAAACTTTCAAAAGGTGGAATTCAAGGGTTATTTTAGATACCGGGTCAACTTAGTCGATTAATCTGTACCTAACCCTCCTTGCATGAAACTGGGCTCCATATTTGTATGACTGCGATTGTCTTTATTGCCTGTAAATCTGGTGCACGATTAACTATCTCAAAGGCTTCAGAGGCATATATTTAAACAATTAGTGCGCCAACAGAAAACGAACCTCCCATTATTTTCTTCCAGACAAACCAGCATGCGTTTCGTACTTCTCCTGCATTAACAGTGGGATTTCCAGCCAAAGCATCCGATTTCATGAAGAGTGTAAAAACGTAATTTGTCGTCTAGGACGACTGTAGGCAATAAATTAGTTATAACCCTACGCAGGGGCATTTTTAATGTGCGTCAGCCTTCTATGGATAATCGTGATTACGCTTTAAACTTTATAATTGAGGCAAATCTCATCACGTAATCTGTTCTACTTATACGTATTTTCAGTATTTAGCTTGATAATTTTCATGATTGAATTGATAAAGTGACTATGACTCTCTAGCTAACAATCGTGGTCTAAACTGCTGGATTTTTTTCCATGTCAGCTAAAACCACAATATCCAAATATTTTCCCTGGTTGTATTATTTCGTACGGTCTTCAATTGTTTACTTCTTCTTGCATTTGGACGTTTTATTGTAACTTTAGCGATCCGAAGTGAACTCCTCTGGACTGACATTCAGATAATCGTTTACCTATCATAAATTAGAAAAAACGTGTACATAGGTAATCCCTCATGTTTCGTTCTCATCTTAAATACCAATTTGTCTGTTTTCTTCAGACTTCCATTAAATTCATTTTATGTGTCCGCACCTTTTAAGATAGTACAAGAAAGTGTCGGCAAACTTTTTACACTAGGATATATTTGCGAACGTAGTGTGTTGCGTGGCCTAAAACTTTCACTATATCTAATTTCCTGATTGAGAACGGATGGATATTTTAGAAAATGTGGTTTAAGTCATTTTAATGCGCAAAAACTTCAGGCCTGAACGGATGTTCTGTTATCCCATCGTTGGTTTCCTTAAATAATCTTTGAGTAGTATGTTTTTGCAACGACTGTTTGCCAAAAAATGGATTTAGGTTGCCACAAATTGTGCGTGGGCGGAGAATCTTTCGTGGCTGCTCAGAGGCCATTTGTGTTGACAGTTAAGTCTGCGGATTTTCTCGCACATTATTCTGCGTTTTTAAGCCTCGACAAACTTTTGATGTGTTATGCTCCTTCTTGAGCTAACCACTCAATCCAGTTCATTACATGAAGTAGCGTAAACTGTAACGTAACTGAGAAAAATGTGCTTCAGTTTCTTTTGCCAGATTCATCTGGCTGTTGAAGAAGTTGGCATTTAGTGTTGGCGATGATAGGCTAAAAACTGTATTTCCCAATTGGTCCTGGTAAAGTAAGGCAGTATACTATAGATTAGATCCTGCCTGCGTCCACAAACTGCAATTTACAGCAAAACCTTACTATTTGAAACTTTAAGTTTAAAGCCCAATCCTAGTGACATTTTATCATTTTAGTTGGAAACTGAAAAATTCTTCTCTCTTAGAGTCTCTTGGCAACTGGGGAAGTATTTTTCAATGGGAAACTTTAATTTTTAGATATGAGTCAAACTGTGTCAGATTGCAGAGATTGAAAAGTACACAGACTTTTGAAGACGTCATTTTAGGTCCAGCTGATGAGCGTCCATGAATACGTCGGATGAATGCTACTGAAACCAGTGGCTTAAATACACATTACACCTATATCCATCCGCAGTATTAATGTATGCATTAGGTATGTGATGCCTATGGGCTGATATGTCAGTCATGCTCTTTGTGGAATTATCTAATGCTGTACGCCACCGTTTGAGCGTTTCGGTTCATCATTAGATGATTACCGCTCTTAATTTATTCCCCGCTGGCTATGTCTGCTTCCTTATGCTAGCGTTATAATTTTCTATTGATGATCCATGTTGTATGTTTTTATCACTAATTTTGACCTCAGTTCTTTATATGTGTTTGTAATTGGAGATTGCGTTAGGTTTTAATCTAATAGCCAAAGACGGTAACAAAAACTATGGGTATTATCACTTAATTAAAAACCTTTAACTATTAACCAAAATGGGAAATATTCAAAGCCCTACGGTAGACAAATGAATAGTCAGACAACTGAGTAATATTTTAGTTTAGTCCTTCCAACTGTTTGCGCTACTGCGCATTTACTAGAGATAGAAGGCTGGGCTATTTGCTAGTCATTTCTGAGCAATAATTCCGGGGACCATGAAATGTTAACTTTTAGTTGTCTGGCATGCGCGATCCTAGTGGTAATGTAAGAATTGTGTGTGTGTCAGGTCAGTAAGTGAACTCTGCGTCCATGAATACGTCGCAAGAATGAGCCGTCATATTGTAATGGTGTTGCAGTCAAGGATCATTAGTATCAAACTCAATTGGACGCATAAGTAAATGGTGGTCTGTATTCTTTAGTAGCCTAGTAGCCTACGTCAGGGGAACCGATTTCTTGAAAGATTGCCTCATACGTATAATAAAGATATTTTCAGTCGTTTCCGGCTATTTAAATATGAGTGCTTTATCATAGAGATAAGTGACTGATATGAATGCGTTAATCAGTAAAGTCGCAACTGTTTTGGTAGTCAAATAGTATAAGCTGCTTGTATGATGCAACATAAAGTTAGAAATCATTGCGTGTCCTACCGTATCACGCAAGCCTACGTTAAATTCCAATATGCAGTGGTGGCGCTTTTTAATAAAATGTTAACCAAGTTCCCGTTTTTTCAATTTGAAAAAAGAACCTAAATAATTCTTAAATATTACTTATTTTAAAGCATAATCCCGAAATAATTTTGCAACATTAGGATATCGGTATTGAAAAGATTTACCTTCCGTTTCCATGAAAAATAAACCCTGGGAAAAAAATATTGTGTTGCCTGACATGTACCCTTTGCCAGTTTGACAGCAAACCCATGTGCAAATGTATTCCTCCCTGTACTTATTCAAATTTTATAGTTTAAAATGGTTAAATCTTCTGGGTAAAAAACGTTTTCAACCCGGTCAACTATTGCGAGTCGCATTTTAGAGCTGTATAAATTTCATCCGGAAACTCAAACATTTTTCTACGCTCTAAAGAAGGCATCATATAGTGTTCAGAAAATAGTTCAATGGAAAATATTGTATACCTCACCAGCAGCATTAATACGTTGACAACTAAAATGCTTTAAGAATAGATACCACACTGTCTTAAATTTCTAATAATTATAATCTTTTCTAAAACCGAATGATATCCTTACCTTGAATCTATAACAAATAACGGCATACTTTGCCAATAAGTGATCACTTAGCAGATTTATTTGTGTGTATTAAAATAATAAGGGCATTTAAAAATAATCCGGAACGTCATACCTTGGAAGATTCCGTTTTTCCAGAGCAGTTTGAAGGAATCTCATTCAAATTCCAGTATACTGATGCGACTGAATTACCTTGGGAATATCTTGCACGGTGACTAATCTAACAAGAAAAATCTTCAAAAATATGGTCACTATTTCATTAAATAACAAATGGATTGTGAGTGGAAGGCAATAAATTGCAACGTGTATTGAGAGATTCCGCAAAAGAATAATTATTTCTTCAAAACACTAGAATAAGTTTGTCTGTTCTTCTACGAGAAGCTGAAAAACGGTACACATATTTGTATTATACTGTTCATGATAACAGTGACGTATTGCTTTTTATTCTTATCGAAGTGAGTTTACGTTCCTTTCCCAGCAATTATCTTTTTATGACGTTGAATATGCAGTTTCATTGATATGTCTGCTGAAAGGTATTGGCCATATGGATTATGTACTTACTGTGTTCATTACGTAACCAATGAACATAGAGTAAAACGAGACAGCGTCTTTTTGTCCCGTTCCGTTCAACTGCTGCCTCTTACGTAGCGGTATAAAAGTAAATTACCATTCAATCGCTCACCTCTCTAGCCACATTGATGCTGAAATGTGTAAAACATGCTTTTTTAAAACCGCCTGCATTGCTTCGTCTCAGAGGTAAAAAATTTAGTCATGGATTTATGCAAAGGATATTAGTTTCGAATTTTTTTTGCAAAATGCCTGGTTGCGCGTCGCTTCAATTCTTGATTTGCCTTTCATGTCTTTCAAGAATAAAAATGCTAGCAAAATCTTTCAGATCCTGAATTGTATCGTTGCAGATGATCAAGCACATGTCTGCGCTACTGCCTTCCACCTGGGCAATTTAACTGACAAGGTTATTGAGGGCCTAAAACCAACATAAAAGAAGTATAATTAATGTTCTTTAACTTGTGTGGAACAGTGGATCAGGATTGAATATACTTAAAGGCAAATAATAAACTCGTTTCTAATTTGAGAATGTTGACCATTGGGAGAATCGGAAAACGGCGTAAACAACCTAAATCAATAATGCTACAGTATCAGATTGTGCGCTGTTGTTTCTTGTTATTGTCTGGCAAAACGTTGTGGCCTAAAGTATTTGAACTTTTATGTTTCGTCTATATACCATTTGGTGATCTTTTCCTACTTTTCTAGCATATAAAATCCTTTAAATCGACACATTCAAAATAATTAACATATTATTTAAGCATGTGGACACCAGTTCAAGAAAAAATGTCTTATGCACTCAAATGGTATCCATGTTAGGCGTGGGGTCACTGTAAAAAATGATACATAATGACTTTTCAGAACGCGTTTATGGGAAGTATGGCAATGTAGTACTACTCGTCTTTAACAAAAGATTTGAAGACTACAAGTGCTCAATGCCAATTAGCAGTTTTTTGACTTGAATTGAAGATCATTCTTCAGGAACAGGCATTTGCGTTTAACTGCCCGTCAATTTCGAGAACTACAAACATTTCATTCTAAATCCAAATTGCAGTGGCTATAGGCATGTGATTTTCCTTTCAGGATTAATGCAACCTACTCTGTCGTTATCAGTTATCACCTGCTAAATCAAGCCACGGCGCGATGTGAGTATGTGCACACCGACAGGACAGTTATCTCTGACGAGATGGAGATCAAGGAAGCTACGCCACCTGCAAAGCCACAGGTAATTTAAATCCAACGGTTGTTCTCTTGCAGTATAACTCTGTATGCATAAAAGCACATAAATGTTGGATTTTATCCATGCTTCACGCAAACTTTGTGTTGGCCTCTAAGCAAAAAATGGCGTTGCGTGGTTGACTTGCATAGAACAAACACAAACGCTTTTGCTGAGATGAACATTTTGTCTTCTCTGATGCCCTTAGATAAAATTTTCCGCTTATAGGCGTTAAGAATAGCACTTACTAAGGGAATTGTATTACGAAAAGGCAGTTGAATAGGCGTTTCTTTAAACTATGACAGACGATATTTTCCGTTCTCAAATCGAAATACACTTTGATGTTGCGTTGGCAAAGTAATGTACGGAAATGTTCACATACACACGGGCATTTTGCATGGTGTGAAAATGTGTCTGCAAAAATTACTCATACAGGTTTTACGTTTTTTAAAAACAAGAATACTGGGTAGTAATAGAGTTCACCAGAAAGGTATGATTTGCGTCTTGTACGCAGGATCAGCTGACCTTTGATCCGATTGGTCACCCTTCAACCTATGACATTCCTACCTTGTCATATACCCTGCCGTGTCCCCAAGAATCCTCACTTTTGCTGTTTCCCGTTCTCAGTACACGTTCTGCCTATAACTATTTTTCTATTTTTGGAAACATATCAGTTGCTATTGGTGTATAGGCTGTCATGTTGTGTCAAAATTGTGTATGCTCTCAATGGAAGGCTTAAATTAAGACCAAATCTTTCTCAATGGACGCCTTTCGGGTGTCTTTTAACCCCTGTCAAAGAAAACAAAAGATAACCTTTCGAACGCGAAAAAAAGCAAAGTCATAAACCTTTTAAAGCGTTGGTGAAGTAAACTAACTATTAAACATGTTCGGTCTCTACGCCATAGAATAAGAAGACGCCAACTGTGATAGCGTTTTTATCACTAACAGAAAACGCTTTACTGAAGAATTGTAATCAGTTTACAAGGAATCAGGCCAATATTAATTCATACTTTCGTTACCTGCTGAAACCGTCCTTTCAAATCGAGCAGAAGAGATCCATTGATAGGTTATTGTCTTCAAATCCTATGATTTTTTATTTGTTTTCGTGGATATTACTTTTGGAGACGTTACAAAATATTTATACTCTTGAAAACGGCGTCTACATGTCAAATATTGAGCTCTAACTTGATTTTCGTAAACTGTGCTTGGAAGCAACTCATCGGGTATTGGTCGCACCTAGCTGGTTGCAGACGTGATATTCATACCTAATTTTGTTATTCAGTGAGCTCACGAAAAGTTATTATGAGAGAGAGAGAGGAATACGCTTTATTTTGAAGTATCATTCAAAATTTTCAGCAAAAATAAAAATGGCTCCATTCACTAAGAAAATAGGATAAGGAAACATAATAGGCAAGAATCAAAGAGTCAAAAATGGATATCTAGCGGGGAGACAGTTCTAGTCTCAGCTTTTTTATTTCAGTCTCTTCACACGTAAGGTAGCGTGCTAGAAATGGCAAAACGGAGCGCTGGTATGCCGTTGTACGGCAGGCTATATGGCGAAACCCTCGGCGCATTGGACGGGAAGACTTCACAGCAATCAGCTCAGAGTGGAGGTGATGGGTAACATCATCAAGGATTCGCCCAGCAAATTGTTGACTGTCGTTAAGTGCCGTCTTGCTATGAAATCCACTAAAACAGTATAAGAAACATCGGCAGCAGAAGAGAGCATTCGGAGAATACGTTTTAAAATCAAAAAATCCTTTTTAAGCAAAGCTGGAAAAATCACGGGAGAGCAATAAAGGATGAGGGGAAGAACACATGCCTCTATAAATCGCATCTAAGGGCCTGAGGTGTGTTATACAAACGTAAACGGCGATTATAATATAGGATTTTACGAATTTTTGTGAAAAAGAGTATCGATATGTTGGGAGAATGAAAGATGCGATGTAAGAGTAACGCCAAGGTCCCGAATAGAGGATACCTCGTTGGAAGGTCGGCTGAGAATTGAGAACTAGGGGATGGTCGCAGGTAAAAAACACATTGGGCAGACTTCTCATGGATGAGTTGAAGACCATTATCTGACGACCAGGCTGAAACATAGTCGAGGCCATCCTTTAGACACTGGAGATGTGTATGATTTTTAAGAGGATGACCAACAACCATGTCGTCAGCATATTTGATGTACAGGCAGTCGTTTGGTGATCTCAATTCATCAGTATGAAGGGAGAAGAGGTGAGGGGATAAGATGGCACCTTGAAGAACACCACAGTTTTTTGGAAGAACAGTAGATTTCCGCTTGCTGGATTGTACGAATTGAGTGCGGGAAGTAAAATAATATTCGATCAAGAGACAACCCAGCCGGGAGAGCCAGATGCGGATGTTTTATTAAGGAGGAGATGGCGCGGGATGGTGTTGAAGGCAGAAAAGTAGTCAGAAATGCGCATGCGTACGCACGGCAACCCTTATCTAAATCTCGTAGCGCCGAATTTACTACAAAGGCAATGGCATCCAGGGTACTACGCTTGGCATTATAGGAAAATTGTAATGGGTCGAATAAATTGGAGGAAAAGGGCTTAATTGTATCGAGAGTGACTCTTTCAGCCATCTTCAGAAATTCGGAAGAGCAGGTGATTGGACGGAAAGACTAAGGACCAAAATTAGCGGGTTTTTTAGGGAAAGAGGGATTCTTATTGAACGCAAAATGTCAGGAATCTTTGACTTAATGAAGGACATGTTTATAAGGTGTGTCAAAATAGGGGCAATCTGAGAGCAGCAGTATTGTAAAACAAATGGTGAGACTTCATCCGGCCCAGCAGCAGTTGAACCAAGGAACGTTTTCAGATTTTTCTCAACTGTTGCCACTGACACGGGAGACAAAACGCTTGGTAGTAACGAAATGTTGTTTGTGGGGGATTGGAGTCAGTAGAAGTATGGATAAAATGTTCATTTAGCTCGTCTAAATCAGCATCAACCTAAGCCAGTTTATCACATTGGCCAGTGAGACGCTTAAGATTCCTCCAGAGTTCAGCAGAGGAAAGCCGACAAGAAGGGTTGGACGGAGAGGCAAAAAGCTGACTAACAAACAAATCATTTAGTCTGCAAATCTCCCTTTTTATTAAGATGTTAACCTCCTTTAGACAGCCTCGGAGGCCTAGCTTGTAAAGAAGTTCTTTTTAACATCGAAAAGCTTTTAGATAACTCACTGTCAATTAACTGACGTCAGATTAAACGTTACTTTTTTATTTGGAACTGGACTGAAATAGATTCCCATTATGTTCGACGAGCTTACTAGTTCGGAACTGAGGAACGGAAGTTCTCTGTTTTCTGTGAATGCGATTAAAAATTTAGGGTAATTTCGATTTGTCTTTATAGTTGTCTCATATTGTCTGTATATATAATTATTGCAAAGTATCACCGATAAAAGAGATTTAATGGGATCAGGATTTTTCAAAAGAAATGAGTGTTTTAAGTGATAAAAAATACGAACTTGAGAAGTTGACGGGCTTAAGCATATTTAGCCGAGTGACTGTAATAAAGGATGCAATTGGGTAGAAGACGGTTGCCCTTGTTCTATGATATGGATATTTTATGTGATCATTAGTTCGTAGTTCAATTTTCTTGAAGACTCAAAATAGGCATCTAATAAATCTTCAATCTCATGATAATGAAAATTTATATTTTTTAGTAATTCGCAAATTAAAAGTTTATAATTGAACAAAAGCCTTGCAAGAACATTAAGGCAAGTCTCAAATTCAACAAATCTTCTAAAGATCCCCGTTAGCTTGCGGATGTCATGACTCATTCTCAAGTTTTGATTTTAGTCTTGATTTTGAAACATCATGCTCTAGGATACCTACTCCATTCTCTCCCCAAAAGCACTGCTGCAAATGTGTAGCCACTGCGCAAAGACTAATTAATGTTTGCTTTCATCCTTGTCAATGTCTTTGTTACATGTGCTTGTCCTCCAAGTAAAATATTTAAACTTTACTCTGAACTGTAACATTTTGAACATATCCTAGCACTTGGGACGAAAATGTGAAAAAGATTGAGTAGCAGTTTTTCTCAGTAAATAAAAGTGTTGCGTCAGTTAATTCAGTAAATTGGCAATTATTTGAAAGGGATTCTGCAAACAGTCGAAATTCGCTTGTTTTGGCAAACAATATTTGACCGAAATTTTATACAATTTCGTGGCTTTGATGTTTGGTGGTTGGATTTTAATCGTAAAATGCTTTGTTATATACAAATCATGTTATGCAGTTAAACAGATTTCATAATTGTATAAGACAGCCGCAGACAGAAAGTGCTAGTTTCCTTTGTGACGTTTGTGGTCTTCAAACTGAGGCAGCTAACGGTACAGGATAGCATTTACAGTTAAAATTTAAGAGTCTAAGTTTGGGAGGATAAGTAAATTGTGGTGTCTTATGTCCCGGGATTGTTCAATTTCAGAGATTTTAAATTATAAAATATGGAAATTTTATTTTCAAACGTGTAAGTAATTTGGAATTTTATCAACGCGACAGCGCGTAGTAATCTACGAGACAGTCCTTAACTCTGTGGTTGAAGTGTGATTGTTATCTTTACTGCGCAGCGCATGGTCTACGGGTGGGAGTTCAGCACGTATATTTAACTTTATTCAAATTAATGCCTGCAACATCCTGCATGCGATGATGCTGATGAAATTTCCCTTTGCACTGAGAACTGAGCAGGGGAGGTTGCTCCCGATCGTCAGAAAGCAGGACCAAACTGCACCAATTATTTTCAAGCAGGTCAATCTCTAGTTTCAATCTACTGTAGCCCCCATAGTTCCAGAGTTAGTGAGCGCAAGGAATTCGTTTGATAAAAATTGACTGATTCGCCGGAGATAAGTGATCCTCTTTGTGTAGGAGTAGCCAGCAAAATATAATAATCAACCTATTTGCCAAGATGATATTTAAATTCATTCGATAGCGTCTTTGGCTTCATGATTATTTTTTAACCTAGGACAATTACAGTCGCACAGGAGATGCTTCATTACTGACATAGGATCGTTTATTTTGGCCTGGCAGGGGCACCTAACGTTGAAGGCATAGAGCTAATGGTTAATTCGGTTTGTGCAGCTAACGGGTATCCCTCATGCCTACTTCCAATGCGCTGAAGTATGCGTGCACTCTTCTATACACTCCCGGTTGATGCATTTTATATGTGCATTATTTGATTTATGTTATGCGCCAAATAGATCAAGAATGGATGGGAACATACGCATTGAACTATGTTTATTGCATTCTGGATAAGCACAACCTGGTCAACGTGAGACCCAGCTATTTAGTAAGTTGAAAGTTAAACCTGATTGTTCTTTTGATAATTTTTATACTTGTGTATATGAACTCTCAAAATTGTCCAAAAACTCAGACGCTTCTTTATGGCAACCACCGATTTGAAATCTTAACGCGTGTGTAAACATACACATTTTTGCAGCGTTCTGGCAACTAAGGTGTGTTAAGGGTAACTTGTTTCGGCTGAATGCAGGTAGTGCTAAGTTTTTTTCTTTAACTAGAAAATCGTGGCTTTACACCGAACCTTAAAATAGAAAGAGGCTTATTAACATTTCCAAATTGGTCCATCTGGGAAAATTCTCCAGGAACTAATCTGATCATAAACTAACTTTTTTTCCGTAAAGTACTTATACCCTTTCAGGAGTCGGTAGAAATGTGTTTTTTCCCAATGCTCTAACGTGTGTGAGGAAACGTAAAAAAATGCTATAGGATGTTTGAGCGTATATATATATATTTATATATATATATGTTGCTAAGAGTGCAACAGGCAAGACGCAGACAGCTGTTTCACGGTTGTTACCGATCATCAGTACGTCATATGCCTTGTGCAGTGAGGTACATAAACAAGTCAAACAAGAGCGTAACGCTCACTGATGTGGTTAGGATCTTACTTGATCCCATTTTGTTCGCCCTGCCCGCCAGCTAGCTACCGGCGATAAGCGACACAAAGCTCTTGTTTGACTTGTTTATGTACCTCAGTGCACAAGGCATATGACGTACTGATGATCGGTAACAACCGTGAAACAGCTGTCTGCGTCTTGCCTTTGCACTATTAGCAACAAACCTGTGCATTATATGTGGTATGTGTCCTATGACACAACGTTTGTTTATCGCCAGTAGCTAGCTGGCTGGCGGGTGGACAAAATGGGATCGAGTGAGATCCTTACCACATCAGTGAGTGTTACGCTCTTGTTTGACTTATATATATATATCATTATAAATCCTCTTACTAATAGAGAATTGATCGCAGATGTTGCGCATTGAATGGAATATTACTTAAGCTCAAACTTGTATTTTTTTATCAACTGTCATATTTGCTAACGAGGGCCTGCAAAATAATTTAAAAAATCAGTTCTCTAGTTGTAAAACTTATGTTTACACAAAAAACTGAATGAATAAATCACGCCCGGGAAGCACAGTTTAATAAACTCCCTTTGAAACGGTTTTGTTTGGCAATATCCTTCAAATACTTATATAATGTTTAGCCTAGCGGCCTCTCGGTCACTTAATTTTCAGCAGGAGTTTAAGTTAAACACGCAGGAATTTGTATTATTTTGTTGTTTTTCTTTGTAGTTTAAAATGTGTTTATTGAAAGTGAAATATATCTGTCGGTTTTTGTGTGCGAAGGATCTCAAGCTTAACCTAGCATGTGTTCCGTTACCAGTCTGGGACCAAAAAATATCATCAGTAAGTTTGTCTAGCTATTTCTAGTAACATGACACTGAGCTTCATGATTATGCTAGATCTAAACACTCTCATTGTATCCCTTACTGTTTTGGAGTTCGTCAGTTGGTTGCACATAAAGAATCTATTTGGCAAAATGGAACCCTTCTTGAAAGCTCTTCAGCGTTTCCTCCACAGATTACCGTTTGGCAATATTCAAAGACTTACTTCAACTATAAGACTGATCACTGAGTGAAGTAAAAGTCCAAATGAGGACCAGTAACGATCGTTCTGCGTTCACTTTCAAACCTAGATGTCAGAAACGATGGAGAGCTTGGATTGGGCAGATTGGTCGACATGCCATTGTCAAAGGGTTAAAAAACTGAAACGTAGTTAATTCGCCGTTCAATCAGTCTGGGACCAAAAAATATCATCAGTAAGTTTGTCTAGCTATTTCTAGTAACATGACACTGAGCTTCGTGATTATGCTAGATCTAAACACTCTCATTGTATCCCTTACTGTTTTGGAGTTCGTCAGTTGGTTGCACATAAAGAATCTATTTGGCAAAATGGAACCCTTCTTGAAAGCTCTTCAGCGTTTCCTCCACAGATTACCGTTTGGCAATATTCAAAGACTTACTTCAACTATAAGACTGATCACTGAGTAAAGTAAAAGTCCAAATGAGGACCAGTAAAGATCGTTCTGCGTTCACTTTCAAACCTTAGATGTCAGAAACGATGGAGAGCTTGGATTGGGCAGATTGGTCGACATGCCATTGTCAAAGGGTTAAAAAACTGAAACGTAGTTAATTCGCCGTTCAATCAATTAAATGCCATCTTTTCAGAATGCCTTTCCCAAAAGAGGCGCAAGTAGATGGTTTTAAGAGATGAGCACCCTGCATTCCTTTTTTTTCAAAAACGAAGTTGAACAGAAGATCAAAAACATTTTGGCCGTTCTTGCACTTTCCTTGCTTTCACTCAACATATTCTGCAGAGTTGTGGTTGATTTTTGGTGATGTTGTAATCATAGTTCATACGAAAAATTTTCCAAACTGACTAACTCAGTATATTTTTCCTTGTTTAATCCACAAACAAGCCGCATGCACTCTTTCTCGGTGTATAAATGAAAATAATTTATCTGTGATAGGATCAATTAATTTGTTCTTGATTTGACAATATTTGTCTCTGCCCAGAAAGTTTAGTAATGATGCGATAACAGTGATTTGTGTCCCAAGGCCACACGGGCTTACTTAATAAATTTTGTATTTAAAAACTGTCCATTTTGGCTTTCGTGTCTTGGTCTGTGCATGAAATTTCAATTTGACCTTCGGGTTTCACTGGTCTTTTGAGCGGAAAGTATTTTTCTATAATAGTTTTATCTACTATTTAAACATCCAATAATATGAATGCGTGGTCTACACTAGTTACCAGCATGGAAACTTTCTAGATGTAAATAAAGCTGCTTTTTCCTCTTTAATGTTGTTCTTCAGAATCAAATTTTACGTAAGACCTGGTATAAGAATTTCGGTTTGCCACGGATGATCATCTAGATTTCAATTTCCATGCTTCATCTCTGTGGTCGCATATTGCATACTGCTAAAATAGGTTCGTTGATTAACGTGATCAGTTGTATCACTAAACAATCGGCCGGAGTATCCATTTTTACTACCTTTTTCAGGATAACACTTTATCTGACAATTAAGTACACTATAGCTTATAAATATCAATTACTATAAAGATCCAACAATTATTTAACCGCTGATATTTTTGCATGAAATGAGATTTTCCATTTAATTCATGAGGCGACTGTGCGTTGCAATATCAGATCATATGTAGCGGTCGCAATATATAACCTTCAGTGGAGACGAATTTCACTGATATTTTTGGACATGCGGAAAACCGTACGTCTTCTAAAAGTGTTTTTTTATTAATAATAACTTGCCCAATGAAATATTCCATTGTTTAAAAAACACATGGGAAAAATAACAATAATAACATAACTTCTACGCATTGATCTATCGGAAAAATGATCTTATTTTTAATCCGTAAAACACAAAACGACCAGAAATTTATATGTGACCCAAATACTGGAGCCACGGAGATGTCAGCAAGTAATATGGGACCGGTGGTAATAAATATTTTATTGATGGGGCTAAATTAGAGATACGAGAGAGTGCCAAACTACTTCTAACCCGATCCATTGTCTTCGTTAGTGTTAGTAGGGTCACATGATATTTTATTGGCAGTAGGAGGGCCGAAGAAGCACGTCAAACGGAAATTTTTATGCGGCGACTATTAAGACGCTGCCTTAGTTTAAAAACGCATCCGTTGTATTTTGATGATGAAAGATCGCGCAGAGCGGGTCTCATTCTTACTCTCTTTAAGGGTCCGACTAATAGTGTTTCAAGTCAGCTAGAAATGATATTGTGCATATTGGTTGGCGTGAGGAAAAGCCCTCGGATCTCGCAATCCGCAAACTTGTCCGGGCAACAAACTATTGTTCGGAAGTACTTAGTTAGGCTCACGTTGACATGAGTACAAAAGCAAGGTTATAAAGGCACTTTACTGCAAATAATCGTATTGCAAAAACTGACAGGCCATTGGGTATCTTTTCAACTACCTCGACTCTGGATGTTTGGGAAAGTCATTGGTTAAATATTACTTATCAAAACCCAACTACATTCCTACGCATAGTAAATCATAAGATTTTTAAAGTACGTGTGAATTTTTAAAAGTCCCAGAGTAATATTGAAACAATTTATAGCGTTGCTGGAGATTCGAAGTATGAAGACAGAAAAATTTGCTTTGTATTTTAATCTTATTTTGATTTATAGGATTCGAGAGTACGTCTCTGATGCGCAGGCATAAGTCACAATTGTTTAAAATTTTATAAAACAAGCAATTTTGATGTGTGTAGTTATTTGGTATGCTGCGTTTGGTTTGAACAACATACTCGAATGAATTAGCTGTTTTGGTCACAATACAGCTCTTTATTACGATAAGTAATGCAGCTTTGGTATGAGACGTCATAATATCCAAGTTGAACAGTGTTTGTAATTACCACTCGCGCTATATTATGTAGTGTATAATTTTGCGGTATGCTACGATTACTTAAGAGCTTCGCCTGAGGACCAGTTGTTGATAACGCATGTTGGATGACGTACATAAACCTCATATAATTGTGAAGCGATAGGATGTGTTATTGTAATATCAATAAACGCTAAACGTTGCAAATTACAATATAACCATTTTCCGAGTATTACATTAAGCAAATGCGATGCTCGTCTAATTTAAATATAGAATGAATTTCGTAAATAACCTATCAAAAAATGGGATAACATTCATGCATTCATGAAATTTCTTTTGAGTAAATGTTCAGTACTTCATCCCCGACGTTTTGCGATAGAGTTAAGCATTTGACTGAGAAAAGTTGTATAATCCAGATCAAACATTCTTTTATGAAAGTGTTTGCTTGGTATTACGTTCCTTGCTATTAAATTTCACAGTATTTTCTCATCCATATTTTTCGTCTCAATGCGCATCGAAAAGGTTTCAGTAATGCTTTGAGAGTTTTGAAATTTTTTTAGGGAAAATTAATATACCTATTCAGTTACTTTCAATGCCTGACGTGGCAAAGCAAGTTGAAGGCACGCCTTAGGATGAAATTTTATTTGTATGCGTTTTATCACCTTTACTGCTTAACAAAAGCATACACAGCATATTATCTCTCACCCGAAAGTTAAACTGAACTTCTGAAATCTGTCTTCGATTTGATTTCAAGGTAGTTCAGTCCAAGCATGATGCCGACCCTCTGTAAAAATGACTACTTAATAAATATGAATTTATCTCATTGAAGTATTTTGTCAATATACAGTAAATTAGATTTTTTAGAAACCAATGGACACAGTGGACTTGACAAGATATGACGCTTTGTGTAAGAACATTTCACGACCGTGAAATACCTCATTATTAGAAACGTTTTTTTAAAAAAATCAAAAGATGCACCATCTTGAGGTTTACACGTAGAGGAAGAAGAAGAAATTTACCAGGAATCGTGTACAGGAGAGTCTATCGTTATGCCTCTCCTGTTCAATCAAAGGGCGAAAAAACATTCTACACATGAAGCTATGTTTTTTACAGAATTGAGGTTTTTGGCGGAAACAAGCTCACTCATAAGCTGCTTAACAAAAAAAATTTTAAAAACTACTCGGGTAACAGTTTGGAAATTTGGTTGAAATTTCATAAGAAAACACTTTTCCTGCATGTAATGTAGTCTCGATATGTTTTAGAAACTAAATCTGTTTTCGGCAGTCGTAAGCATTTTATCTTCGGCCTATTAAGTGCACCTACTTTACGATGGGTTCGCAAAAACCTTATAAAATTTCGAACACCGTTCAGAATAGAGATCCGGTTTGTGACCTGACTTCCCTGCAAGTTTTAATCAGGGAAGTGCATTAAGTACGTGTGTTGGTCGCAAAGTGTTTTCCTCAATTAGTAAAACACTCTCCATAGCGAAAGACAACTAATTAAGTGTTTATACATGCGTCACAGCTGGAAACATGGTCAATTATTGCACGCATTTAACGAGTTCATAGCGGCCTGAAAGGGAAAGATGACGACCTTTTTGGAAATGTATGTTCCAATTTTGCATTTCGCAGGATTCACCAGGCTTTGCATTTGAATTTTTTCGAAAAACTTTGCTGCGTTATAGACATCCAATTTACGGCTGATATGGAGGTTTAAAAGTGTGCCCCTTAAACTTGGTTTAAATGGGCCATTTATCGTCGATGAATTACTGTACGTTTCTGTAATAGTTGACATTGTCCGACGCGGTGCTTATTCGTATGCAAACTACCAGGTTAATGTGTGAATTCAATGTTTATTGTAATTTGTCATCCGTTCACTAGTTAATTTGAATGGTTATAGCATAGGTAGTCTAAATGAACCCGGCATTGAATACCAAAAAAAGCCTCTGTCGAGCATACGTCAGTTTCTGATAAATTATCTTCAGACCTGTACATGTACATTTTATACGTGAATACTTAAAATGTGCAGGCAAGTAGAAAAAAGCATGCTGTTACTGGGATAAGAAAGGGAAGGAAAACAAAATTTTTGTCAAGTTCTTCTGTTTTATGTGACCATTAAGGGTTTGTAAAGGAACAAATGCACAGTACTTCCGAGAAATACGAGGAATTATTTAAAACCATGTTTAATGTCTATAACAGCCGTTTAACGTACTTTGAAAAGGATTATTGTCTACCTTCATTGCATGATCCCCCATATTTTATATCTTTGCAGATAGTCGCCCTTTGTGCTGGCCCAGGTGCCGTGATTTTTGGTGTCTCTAATCCGCCGGTTTCTCCAGAGAACGAACCCACGGATAAGATTGTCAGCCAAAGAGTTCTCTTCGCACCGTCGTCGGTACGTAGCCTGCAGTATAAATGCATAATATAACTAGACTTATGTTGAAATACCTCATTTTTCTTACTTCATTTGATCAAGGAGTTCCACTCTGCTTCCAACCTTGCAAGCAAATCCATCATTCTTGACGTCGAAGGTCAACCGAGGTCGGAAACGGTGGATGCCGACGAGGAAGCCGTGCAAGAGGCCCTAGAGAAGTCACCTGCCCAACGCAAAATGAGTGCCACCGATCCACCACTCGTCACCGTGCCTATAACTAACCTTTTGCCTGGAACCAATTACACATTCGAGTGGTCGTCGGCCAATCAATTCAGTCTTACAACCACTTCGCAGTTCACAACTAGCACGGCGCCTCTAGCGCCGCCCTTGAAACCGACAGTAAGAGTCGTTGATATGTTGTGCTGTGCCAGTTTTAATAGCTACTTCACCTCCCACTTAATCCGTTTCCTCGACCAGGTAACCACTAGTCCTTCCAAAGAAGCTTGCTTCAAGCTTAAGGCCCTAGGGTAAACGAAATTCCTCCGTGACTGGTTAGTAACTGAAAACTGTCGACCAGGACGTGTCTGGTGCCACAATGGCCCGGAGGTCAACTTCCTGCTTTTTCTAGTCTTGTGTTGAAGCATGGTTGACTATCAGACACTAAACGGACAATACTGTCCAGCTTGTATCGGTCGCTTATATTCTAGTCAAGGTAAAAGGGTATTTGCCATGTATTCATGACGTTGTCGTTTGTGTGCATAGAAAAGCCTTTATCTGCAAGGTGTATGTGACAGGGATTAAGGGACTAGAAAAAACAATTCCTGCTTTGTTAGGTTCAGCTATCCTGCTTCTGTCATCTTTTTTGTGTGGAGACGGCTAACTAATTGACTGCTTCAGCCACGAACTTCTTCCGTGCCGTAACCCCGGGGAAACGCTACTTCAATTTGATTCTCATAATTATAATATATATATATATATATATATATATATATGATGAAAGAAGGCTCGTCGGAAAATCGAGGTTTACTCGTGTACTTTCAAGCTGGTTACACCAACCCGTCGTCAGACGAAATGAGAAGTAAGAGTTGGGATTGTCACGCTGGAGGGTTTAGGGGCAGAGAGGTTACATCGACAGACTGACGCCATGGGGGGTTTGGGGGGCCGTGAATCCTGTTACGATAGCTGTCGCATGTAAGGGGAGGGGTGCTAGAGTTATGATAGCAAGTCAAGTGGCGGGAGATGCAGAGTAAGAGGTTACACTTGGCTGGGCACAGATAAGCAGATGTTGATTTTAAGGTGGGCGCAAGTCAGTGGACCGTGCACGCAGACCTTCATAATGCGCATCCAGATCGACGTGGCGGTTGATACTGTTTGTGCCGGAGTGCCAAGCTTCGAGGAATTCGCGTGCCTGTTTGGTGCTAGCCATGGCGATCACTTCCGTTCCCTCCCAATTGAAGCGGTGGTCGCAATCAACGGCGAGCGCAAACACGAGAGAAAAGGGATCGCGTCGGTGGATGGCCAGTTTGTGTTTATTTATGCGGGTCCCGAGTCTTCGGCCTGTATGGCCTACATAAGCGCAAGAGCAATTTGCACATGGAATGCGGTAAGTAACATTGGTTTGTTGCCCTTTGGGAACCGGATCTTTAACACGTGATAGTGCTGCCCGCAGGGAGGACGCTGGCTTGTGAGCGATGCAGATACCAAATCGGTCTAGTTGTCGGGCGATCGTTTCCGAAATGCCCTGCATGTATGGCAATGAAACGAATTTCCTCGGTACTACTTCTCCATTAGAGCTCTGATATTGTGGTTGCCTGTGACTTCGGAGACAGATTTTCACGAAGCTCATCGGATATCCGTTAGATCGGAATAGTTTGTATAAATAGGCAAGTTCTTTTTTAAGTAGATACTCGCTGTTACAGTATCGGAAGGCGCGGTGAAAAAGAGCTCGAACGCAGCTTCGTTTGTGGACAGCAGGATGATTGCTCCCATAGTTCAGGATTATTTCGGCATTTGAGTCTTTTCTGTGGACGCTGGTTGCGAGCTGACCATCACTCAATCTTTGCACCTGAACTATGTATATATAATACAGCTATATTATGTTTTTTTCTGAATTAACTAGCAGCTATTCAGGTGAGAAATCTTCTTTTTCATTTTAATGTGATCGACACTTTAGATTGGAATGCTAGTCGCTTAATGTGCAGTCTCTTTTTCTAAGACCATCAGTTGTGAGAGTTTTTACAATGAAGCATAGTGCTATGTGACATTGCTTGGTTTTCAGCAGCGAAGAATTAACGGTTCAATCAAAAGAGCCGCGTGGAACACTTGGCCTTGACAAACAAAAATACAAAATAAGCCTTTGTTGGGAACCTCAGGTTGCTACTATCCATTGCTCAAAAGTAGCAAAATCTGCCATGTCAAGCTTGTATCTAATTAAGCGAGCGTTTGCAAAGTTCGACAAAGAGTGCTTTTAATAAGGTCTTCGGGATGTTCGTGCGACCACAATTGGAATTTGCCATACAAGCCTGGAGACCGTGGTCTGTCAAAGACCACAACACCCTTGAGAAGGTCCAAAGACGTGGAACCAAGCTTGTTCAAGGTCAAAGCTGCCTGCCTTACGAGACACGATTGTCTAATCTTGATCTGTTTCCTCTGGACTATAGACAGCTACGTGGTGACCTTATACAAGCCTTTCGCATGCTGTGGGGTCAGGATTGTTGCCTTGCATCTGGCGACTTCTTTGAGCTGGCCACTACCACTACTTTGCGAGGACATCCCATTAAACTACGTGTGACAGGTGCAAGACTCGACACAAGAAGGTTCTTCTCCTCCAACAGAGTGATTAAGGCCTGGAATGCTCTGCCTGCGGACATAATCATGTCCCCATCCGTTGACACTTTTAAGCGGAAGTTTGACCAGTACAGCCATAAGTACCACCACGACATCCGAACCTTACACATTTCCTGAAACATATTCCCATCCCCAATTTTCGCGTCATATAACATACTACGTCCTATTTTTGAGTAGCATTATTTTATAATTGTTTGTCCGATGCCCTGCAGTGTGTCGGGGAGAGGACCCTTTGTCCAACGTCCATTATTTATCAGCCTTTTTTTAATTTGCAGTGTCATTGACATCAATAGGGAGCTCAAAGGCTTCACCTATATTTCCCTTAACAAAACTGAACTGAACTGAACTCTTATGTTCCATGCAGGTTATTTTATTTCTAGGATATTCCAAATATGAGTAAGTGCGAAGCACACTTTTCGTTTATTCCAACCTTGCCTTGCCATGGTCAAGATGTTCTGGGTGAAATTGCGCTCAATTCCAGGGATATTGCGGTTACATTTGGGGTAACCATTTAAGAGTTTCCATTTAGGTTGGGTGTATGGGTAAGACACGCGTGTATCTTTTTATCCTGGAATTTGACTCAAAATCACACGTATAGCGTGAATTAAGGTGTTGTTATACCCGTTTTTGTAGTGGGAGGGATATATAAAACATTCGGACGATATACATTTATAACCTACTTAATTTTCAATGCAAGGCCAAGCCTTCTGTTTAGCTTTCTCTGCTCTGTTATTCAGTTATGCTCAATTCATTAAGTATGCAATGTGCATTTTATAATGGGTATTTTGTGGTTCATGTATTCGAACTTGGGTCTACATCGGATCATTTTAGGTTGGTGTGTACCAATTTTTTTAATTTGCAGCTATTTAGATTAATCAACTAGGAACTGTTTAAACGTTTTTTTCAGGATCTTACTCGTACAACAGCATTCGTTTCCTCCTTTTTGTTACTTATATGTGGTATTACAATGTGTTCAACCTCCCTGCCTATGATTCTGCTCAGTTAATTGCAATAAGGATGAGGACATTTCACTGATTTATTTCTAACACTATGGCGTTAACCGACAAATCTCCTCACCAGTATGCGGTTTCTTGCTCATACGGGCGTCCCTGGAATGCAGAAAGGACGCGTTTTCTTCCGATTTTTAAAGCAGTTCAAATTCAGGAGCTAATTTTTACCAGAGGCATTCTCAGAAGCAAACACTTATTACTGCACTGAGCAAATCTGCCCTTGATTCTGAACCAAACAGTGTATTAACTTCTGAAAAAATTTCTTACTAAGCGCTGGCTACAACGCAAATGATAAAAAGAAGAATTATAAGTAGCACTGTAAGATAACCTGACTGTCAATTTGGCAATTTAGGCCCTTCTTTCCGAATACGTGCGCAACGTTGCATGACAGATTGATATGATGCCCGCCTGTGACAGAAGATATGACAACGCAGTGACCTCAGAGCGCGTAAATGTACAAAATCATTTCGAACGCGAGCAGTGAACCACTTGAGAGTTTATTAACGTTGTCGTAATTAGAGTGAAAGAAGATAATGGCTTTGTCCTAAAAGGGAACTTATTCTTGAGCGAACAACGCACCCAACGGAAAACAAAAGGAGAAAAAGATGAAACAAGCACGCATCAACAGATTCAACAGACTCCAGCGATGCAAATTTCGCCAGCTGACGGATAGAAGCATAAGGTGGGAACGTGCACAGTAAAAATAATACACATGATTATATTAGGGACCGGGAATACAACAAGGCACCGGAAGCCGCGATGAAAATTTCTGGTAGCCTCAGCTAAATGCTAGTCTAAATATCTTATTAAAAGAGTATTGTGGATGAGCACACTCTTGTAAATTGAAAATCAGGAGGCACCCACAAAAGTATTAAATCAAACCGGATTTGAGTGGTGCCCTACAGAAAGTATAAAATTTGTTTTCTGCTGGCCAAGCAGACACATATTCCGGGTTTATTTGCAGAGTCCTGAAGATCTATGCCTCCTTTGATCTTCTCTGTAGCACTACATATTCCTGATGCCTACCTCACATCACCTCCGCATGGCTGTATTTCTTGATGACCCCTGTCCGTATGAGAACGGAGGCCGCGCAGAACTGGTGAACATCCTGCTTCGTTATCGTAAGGCCGCACGCAAACATGACAAACCTAACAGTCCTTTTATCGGCTATGGCAACTGGTCAGAGTCGCAGGTCTGTATCAAGAACCGACCTAAGAACGTCGACCCCCTCTCAGCAGTTGACGTGGCTATCGGTTCTGATATGAGCCGTATCCTCTGGTCTGGTGACGAAGCCATTCAGTGTGAACTCAGGGTTGAAAACACGGCCGTGGAATACGAGGTAAGATAATGTTCTGTGTTCTCCTACTTACCAGGATCTTTGGACACTAGTTCTTGCGTAGTTTGTGACCCAAAATTTTACGACCGTTATAGAGTAATAAAGCTTTGTGTGAAGCATACTCCAACCATGTTTTCCCAGTGAAATGCCCGCTTCGTTACCTGGATTTCGATTTGAAGGGCTTGTGGACAGAGCGTCCACTCCTGCTTGGTTCCCAGGACTGGATGGTTACTGCAAGTCAGGAGACCCTATGAGGCAACAACCTCGTAACATGTTTATGTAATTTTATCAAGCTGGTGTTCCTTTTTTTCATCTCGACTTTTTGTTAAGCAGCTTGGTGGTAATTTCCAGTAAGTGATTGTTGTCTCCTACCCTTGAGGAGAATAGTCGAAATCATTTTTTGGGAGGCTTTTGCGTTACAGCACTTGAGTAGATACACGGGCTTCGTGATTTCGAAATTTAACGTTGAATTATTTGTAATGGCATATTTGAGTGTATTCCTGATTGTTGTGGCCTTCCTCGTCACTTGCATTCAGGAATATTGCCGTGTAGGTATGATCTAAGAAACACATTTGGTGTCAAGTATATATATATATATATGAAGAAAGAAGGCTCGTCGGAAAATCGAGGTTTACTCGTGAATTTTCAAGCTGGTTACACCAACCCGTCGTCAGACGAAATGAGAAGTAAGAGTTGGGATTGTCACGCTGGAGGGTTTAGGGGCCGAGAGGTTACATCGACAGACTGACGCCATGGGGGGTTTGGGGGCCGTGAATCCTGTTACGATAGCTGTCGCATGTAAGGGGGGGTGCTAGAGTTATGATAGCAAGTCAAGTGGCGGGAGATGCAGAGTCAGTGAGGATACACTTGGCTGGGTACGGATAAGCAAATGTTGATTTTAAGGTGGGCGCAAGTCAGTGGACCGTGCACGCAGACCTTCGTAATGCGCATCCAGATCGACGTGGCGGTTGATACTGTTTGTGCCGGAGTGCCAAGCTTCGAGGAATTCGCGTGCCTGTTTGGTGCTAGCCATGGCGACCACTTCCGTTCCCTCCCAATTGAAGCGGTGGTCGCAATCAACGGCGTGCGCAAAACACGAGAGACAAGGGATCGCGTCGGCGGATGGCCAGTTTGTGTTCATTTATGCGGGTCCCTGAGTCGTCGGCCTGTATGGCCTACATAAGCGCAAGAGCAATTCGCACATGGAATGCGGTAAATAACATTGGTTTGTTGCTCTTTGGGTACGGGATCTTTAACACGTGATAGTGCTGCCCGCAGGAGGACGCTGGCTTGTGAGCGATGCAGATACCAAATCGGTCTAGTTGTCGGGCGATCGTTTCCGAAATGCCCCTGCATGTATGGCAATGAAACGAATTTCCTCGGTACTAATTCTCCATTAGAGCTCTGATATTTTGGTTGCCTGTGACTTCGGAGACAGTTTTTCACGAAGCTCATCGGATATCCGTTAGATCGGAATAGTTTGTATAAATAGGCAAGTTCTTTTTTAAGTAGATACTCGCTGTTACAGTACCGGGAGGCGCGGTGAAAAAGAGCTCGAACGCAGCTTCGTTTGTGGGCAGCAGGATGATTGCTCCCATAGTTCAGGATTATTTCGGCATTTGAGTCTTTTCTGTAGACGCTGGTTGCGAGCTGGCCATCACTCAATCTTTGGACCATGACGTCGAGAAACGGGAGGTTGTCGCCGGTTGCTCCTTCGCGGGTGAATTGTATAGCAGGGAAAACACCATTAAGACTTTCATGCAGCCGTTCCACTTCGCAGTTGTTAATGACCACGAAGGTATCATCTACGTAGCGAAGCCACATTTTCGGCCTGAGGTTTTGAGTCACAGCTTCTTCTAGACGTTGTAAGACTAGCTCGGCAAGTAGCCCCGATATCGGTGGAACCCATTGGAGTACCCTTTGACCTGTTGGTAATGCTTACCGTCGAATTGACAATAATTCTTAAGGCAGAGCCAGAGCATGTCTAAAACGTGCTGCGTTGGAATGTCTATTGGCGTTTCTTCTAGACGTCGAGCTACACTCTCAATTGCCAGGTTATGTGGTATTGAGGAAAAAGAGCAACCACATCAAACGATAGAATGCATTCATCAGGACTTACATGAAGGCCTTGAATTCTTTGAAGAAAAGCATGCGAGTTGCTGATGCTGTACTGTGAACCATTACTAAGATGCTTTAGGCATTTATATAACCATTTGGCAAGGTTATAAGTAGGCGATCCAATGAGTGGCACTATGATCCTCAAGGGTGCGTCCGCTTTGTGAATCTTCGGAAGACCATAGGCACGTGCGATGCGCGGATCATTGAGAGTTAGAAATGTAGCGTCCGCGGGGCTTATGAGTTTCATTCTAGTGAGCTCATTCACCTTCTTCTTTACGGATGCAGCCTGTTTTTTCGTTGGATCCTCAGCAACGGGGATGTAGGCCTCCCTGTCATGAAAAGCTTGATTGGCCTTATTGACATAGTCAATCTTGTCCATGATGACGGTAGCACCACCTTTGTCAGCAGCTACAACGACGATACTGTCGTCCGACCTAAGGGAGCGTAAGCCCTTATCTTCTTCCATTGACAAGGTTTTCTGAGGTTTTCTTTTTCGGAGGAGGCCAGTAGCACAGCTGCGTATATCAGCACGCATGTCCTCAGGGATGGATGAGGTTAGTAGGAGGGATTCAAGGCCGGCTAAGAAGCTCGTAGGTGCAGCATCGGTATGAATGCATACTACCTCAACTATTCAATATATATATATATATATATATATATATATATATATATATATATATATATATATATATTGGTAATGTGGCGCTCACCGATCGGTTACAGGACTCACTCGTCCCGTTGTGCCTTGGGGCTAACTCTCAAGCCCCGCCAGCAGCCGTAAGGCAGCTAAGTAAATAGGCAGAATAACATGACCGACAAAGACAAGGGAGACTGGAATGGCCATTTCTGGCTTATTAGCCGTCATCAGCCAGCCATACCCAAACCCAGGCGCTGCCGCGCCCGAGCCTTGATAATGGCCATTCCGGTCTCCCTTGTCTTTGTCGGTTCCAAATTATCAACATATACTACACGTCGCTATGCGACTGCCTGTGAGTACTCTAGTCTGAGTTCCAGGGCACAACGGAACGTAAATGTTCCTTAAGCAGATCGGTGAGCCACACACTATCATCATATTCCCGATCGCAACCGACAAAGCAATGAGCGCGTGGCTCAATGGTAGAGCGTTCGACTCAAATACCAAAGGTCGCGGGTTCGAATCCCAGGTGTTCCACACTTGGGATTGGGTATGACTGGTTGATGACGGCTAATAAGCCAGAAATGGCCATTCCGGTCTCCCTTGTCTTTGTCGGTTCCAAATTATCAATATATATATATATATATATATATATATATATATATATATCGTCAGACTGACGCCATGGGGGGTTTGGAGAAAGAGTGAAAGAGTGAAGTCGCAAATTATGAAGCACGATTTCATGAGAGATAACTGTATGCGAACTTAGTGTTGCACTTATTTTAAAACACACGACAGTTCGACCATCGTTGTCCAACTATGACCACCGTATGCTCTACAGAAGGGTGGTGCAGGCATGGTGAATTACGCGCGGATAAGTTGTAAGTGATAGTAGACTTGCGCTGCATCTACCGCACTCTCTCCTCCTCCACCTTTGCCCAAGAGAGAGTCAAGAAGACCGGAGATGGGAGATGGCGCAGGTGGATCGCGCGGCCGGGGTCCCTAGGCCCTAGCCGCCACTGTGGGTGCTACCACACCCCCCATTTTCGGCATTTGTTATGGGATCGCAACCCAAATAACGCCTGCCCTTCCGTGATGTTGTCCCTCTGCTGATCCAACGCATCTACCACGTGGCCCGTTTAGGGGGCAATAACAAACACATGATAGTTTGACCGTCGTAGTCCAACGATGTCCACCGTTTGCAACAAAGAGGGGTGTTGCAGGGACGGTGACTTGTGTGAGGATTAATTTTAAGTGATAGTAGCTCTGCGCTGCAGCTACCGCATTGTCTCCTCCTCCCCAACCTGAGCCCGGTGTCATGACAGAGTCAAAAAGACCGGAGGCGGGAAAGGGCACATCTGGCTGGTGCGGCCGGAGCCGCCCTTGGGCATGCCACCACACCTGGATCGGATCCCATGGAGTGGGAGTGCTATAAAAGCCACATTAAGAAGGAGCCATTGCAGCCTGACTCTCAGTCCGCCAGTCAGCCACTACACACAAAGCACTAATTGGGCTGACCACGCCGTCCGAGTTTTTCCCGTCAGTTGGCAACCTTCCAAGCCACGGCTTTTAGCGCACCGTGATAGTTTCAAGCGCGTCAGATTGTTTATAGTGAGGAAAAATTCGCTGATCTGTCGAACTCACTCTCTCCCCCACCCCCACAATCAGACCACCATCCGAGGCAGTCAGTTGTCTGATGTGGAGTGGGCGAATTGGCTGACGGGTCGGTGTACCCGTCTTCGCGCGCCACAGCATGACCTGGCCCCCATAACGCAGAAACCAGGATTCACTTAATCAGGGGATATGGAGGAGCCATCGCCGTTTGACTCCAGTCCACTGCTCAGCCACTCGACACACACAGCACATATATGGGGCCGATGGCGTGGTCTGGTGTAAGCGTCCGATTGGCAGCCATCCAAGCCACAGTTTCTGGGAAACCGTGATTTTATCAGTTACATTATGATGATTGTGAGGGTGTTGTCTACGTATTAATGTAGATGGTGTGCGCTGATGTGGCTTAGCCTGCTGTGGTTTGCCGCAGGTTGTCGTGGAGGCGCATGTGTCCTAATAGGCCCATGCGGTGTGTAAATGTGCGGGAGCAGTGAGGGCAGTGGAGTCGGGCGCGGCGACTGTATGTCGGAGCCCCAGGCACTGGTTCACCAGCCTCCGTGCGATGGATTCGCAGGTGACCGACCAGGCCGATGCGTGAGTTGAAGTTGCGGGCGAACTATGGGCAGGAGAACTCGGTAGAGACTGGGGGGTTGTTATTCATGGTAGTGGGTGTGTGGCATTGACATTAATAATGGCAGGAGCAGAGGGTGTGCATTGTGTATCGCTGTTGTCGGCATTGTGGTGAATTCCGCTGTCATAGATGCGCATGTGACCGAATAGACTCATGCGATGAGTGAATGCGCGAGGACCGTGCGGGCAGTGGAGGCGATGATCTCTGATGTGTGTTGAGGCTCCAGGCACTAGTTCGCCAGTCTCTGTGTGATGGATTCGCAAGGGACCGACCACGCCGATGTGTGAGGTGAATGTGCGGTCGCATTAAGGACAGGTTGGTACCGAGTCCCCATCGCTGGTACTGAGGGCGTTGATGGTAGCAGGTGTAAGGTAGCCGGAGGTGGCTACTGAGGTGGTGGGAGTGGGGCAAGTGGTTGGCACAGGGAGTGGAGGAGGTAGAATTGTGTCAGTTATCGTGGGCGACGGGGCATCGATGAAGTTGTTATCAGTGGTTGTGGTGGTCGTCGTCGTGGGGTCTGATACAAGTGTCGCAGAGGTTGATGTCGTGTGGTTATTGTTTCATTGAGTTTCGAAGATGTCCGACCAGGCCGATTCGGGCACGGAATGTGAGTTAAAAACGTGGGCATTATGGCAGGGCTTGGGTGTTGGCGGTGTTGATCCGCGAGGCTTGTGATTTGCGAGTCGCCTTTTGGCTTTAGCAGCAGCTAACCGGTTGGCCTCATAGATTGCTGCACCAGTCTTAACGAATTTTCTCCATGCCGGTCTATCTTGGGTGAGGTCCTCCCATATCGCCGGGTTGATTTGCAGGGGCTTCAGAGATTTCTTCAAAGTGTCCTCGTAGCGTCGTTTTTGGCCTCCATGTCTCCGCTCCGTAAAGGAGTGTCGTCAAGACGATGACCTTGTACATCTTCAGTTTGGTGTTCAGGTGAATACCGTAGCGATTCCGCACGGAGGCCTGCAGTCGGCCGAAGGCCTGATTACGAAGATCCAGAGCAATACGTAACGAACGAAGCATACCGAGTGA
>WEDG01001577.1:0-272109 GCA_017591395.1 Schistocephalus solidus
TGGATTTCAATGTGCAAAGTTGTTGGTCATCGCGCCGTCGACAGGCACTGTCACAGGCGGCGGACGTATCGCGCGACGTCCCGGGTACCGTGGCATCTGCGCCTTGGACCTGGTTTTGCAGGTGATCTGGTATATTTTTACGGTCGTCGAGAACCATAATAAGAAACCCGCGGAGTTATCAAAGAGCATTTCTAGGCTTCGATTGAAGATCTCTTTGGCAGAGTGTACAGCACATTTGTTCGACCCACACCTAGAGGTATGGCGCTGCAGGCGTATGGCGGCCATGGCTAGCAAAAGGACACAGCATGTCTCGGAGAAAGTGCAGCGTCGGGCAACAAAGCCAGTAAGAGGTCTAAAAATCACACTAGCAGATAGACTGGCATGCCGTCGCGGTCATTCACTCTGCATTACGAGGCAACAGAGGGGATCTTATCCTGGTTTACAAGATAATAAACGGTCTTGAGAAAGGATTACGCTTTGAAGACATGTTTCAGTGGCACCTCTCGCCTCATCTCCGTGGGCGAGACAATGATAGCCGCGCACGAAAATGTCCAAGCTAAACCTCCCGCTCCGAATTCTTCACGCAAAATGTCATACAACAGTGGATCAACCTTCCACGGTCGGTCGATTGAGCAGCCTGCTAAAATGTTCAAAACAACTTGCTTGGATAATTACGTCCCCTCTCCCTCTCCAAGTCTGAACTCTAAAAACCAGACATATATTGTACTGTCAATGCTACTCTTCTCCCCCCAAGTCTGACCTCTAAAAATCGAGACATATATTGTAAAAAACAATGCTTCTCACTGTTTGCCAATACTATGTTAGTAGTGGTAAATTTACACGTGCTAAATAGGGTTTTCAAAGGCATTGCCTATTATCCTCACCAAATAAACTGATCGAATTGCATTGATACCTTTATGGTTGTCGAATTATAAACGGTAAGAGGACGTTAGGGTGAACATAATACGAATTGCAGAATTAAAATGAGCGCTAAGCAGGCAAAGACTAGCAAAACCCATAAGGAGATTGACAAGTGATAATTCCAAACAGACTTTGGCGGTGGTATTAGAAATTTTTTCCCGCAGGACAAATGGAACTACTAATGAAGCAGTGTGAACTCTGCAATATAGATTTCCTGCTAAGTTGATAATTCGACAATTACAGCGGTTACTGCAGAATACTTATTGTTGAAAATCGAAAGTTTTACCGAAATTTTAACTAAAGACCTATAAATAAGCTTGAGAAAGCTTATTGGTATAACAGATCCAAATGACTAATATTGACGACAACGAAGATTGCCGTCTCTTGGAGAGTACGAGGCATACGCAGGTATATCGTGTTAAAAATGTACAACAAGTTTCAAAAGTCTGCTACATATTTCAGCATGCGACGAAGAAATCCTGATAAAAATAGATTTTTCACTTAGCTTTGTAAAACGAGCTCGTGCTAGATGACAGCGAATATGATACCGATGGTGAGGTATTCGATTAATCTAAATGATAAGTCATGCAAAATTTTCATTTTGTTTTTAAATTGCTTATTTAGCTTCATCTTCCTTCTTCTAATCAGAAATCCCATACATCTTCAAAGTTTAGTTGCAAAAATAAAGTGATTCGTATAGCAGTGCATAATACCTTTGAATGGAACTTAGGCTTTAGAGAATTCCATATCAACAATTCAATCTTAAAGTACCTCTCAGCACCTTACCCTGTGTATAAACACTAGGTTCGTAAAGTTTTTATCATCGAGAAGAATGCATACTGATAGCCCTTGCACTCATAAGTCAGAGTGAATGTTTCTGCGAAGCGTGCAGAATTTGAAACGCGTGTGCACGTAGCACATTTCGCCAAATGCACTAAGTTATCTTGGGCTCCAGATTGCGGTACTTCGTTTCTTTGGTAGTTAGTTTTCAGATGCTCTACCATGTCCGATTACGTATTCAATTCTTTCTTGCCTTGAACTCACTGGAATTCTTGTCAGTTTTCTCAAACGTGTAACAGTAACATTATCTCTCTGGATGACAATATATGTAATATTACTTCTATTCCTATCTATGGATTACGTTAAATCGATTAACTGCCTATTTGATTACTTAAAAAGCTTTTTCGATATCCAGGATCTCATGAAAGTTCCAGGTCTACTAATGTCTTAAATTTAAACTGGCGAATTCGGAGTTGGATTCTGTAAATGGCGAGATATCAAATCTCGTACGAAAAAAATTGAAATTTTCTGTCTATGTTTACATACTTATCTAATTTTTTTAAAGTTCAACGAATTTAATGTAACTAAATACACACCTTACATGACTTTACCATAAATCAGTCTTAGGACGTCTCCACAAGGTCTTCTTTAAAAGTCGTTGAAGTGCAGTCTATTGTCACGCTAGAGTATTGTGTCAAATTGTATTACAGAGCTTGCAAGATGAGATCTTTAAACGTGTGATTACCTAAATTTTATGGTGAAACGTTCGCCAAGGAACTCGGAATAGGCGCTGTTGGCGAAATTTCCTGTACTCCTGATGAATTCAATAGTAAAGTGTCATTGCGAATATTGCAACAAAGGTTCACTGAGTTCGGAAGGCTGGACGTGCATGTGCTATTTGTCTGGAAAAAATCTAACAGATCTGACCGTCAAGCTCTCTTTTTGGAATTGAAACAGACGGTTACTTTGGGACCGTGTAGGGCTTGCGGTTTTAGCGCAAGTATGCGAAGGATTTGTCTGCCCTTACCGTTGAAATTCTCCTGCTCCGCTATTCTCGAATAAAAACATTAAGTACTATGTTGTCTGTGGACAAATCAAAACTACTAATATGACGAAAATATTTAGTTTTCGGTGTCGCAATAAACTATTTATCGCTTTGACACGGGGTGTTGAGTGTCGATAAACGCAGCGTGTATGACCCTCAAAAAGAAAAAGAGTAACTAGTCGGTGATATAGTGGAACCGAATACTGGTACATTGAGAAGGCAACTGATCAACTTCTAAACCGCCGTCGGGAAGACAACGAAACGCCGCGAAGATTTACCGATGCTTTACTTCGTTTTATTCGTTTTATTCACGATCGACTTCAGGTCGAAACCAAATTTTTTTCTGTACCACAAACCTTGGCTTGATTCTTAGGAAGCAGTGTACTCAGTGTGGATGCAGCCATCCACAATGTCTTCCTAATGCTGCCCTGTGGTTGGATAACCAACACCGTGTCGACGCATGGTCGTCCAGTCCCGGTTACCGGTAGCGAAATTACGGTCACGGACGACAACGATTTAACCGCTCCAACCAAAAGGTCACCTACTACACACTGTACCGGTTCCCCGTCTGACACCCCGTCCGATTATCACCGACCAGAGCGGGTTAGCTCGCCGACGAAAAACACTGGGAGTAATATTCGTATTATTTCAGTTCACTTCGAAACTTTACATAATAGCTCCCGTATTACGCTATAGTCCAGATAGACGAACGTTCCGTTACAGCTCTGTTAGATACCCTCTGTCATAAAGGGATGGGTCTTATCAGTCACAATAGCCCATTACAGCATCGTCTAAGGGCAGACGATGCACCAAGGACCACTGTAGGTACGATCGTCCCTCTCACTTCTCTCCCAAATAGTATTACGGAGCATGCGTTCGCTCTCACACTGCAAATGATATGATATTTGATGCTAGGTCTCCATTTTTAAGACTACGTACTTTTGCTATATTGTGGTATGAGGACGGGCGTTTTCGTTTGCGTGCAACCAACCGCCTGTTCTGGCCATGTCTGTCGGTTTTCAGGAAGAGGTCGTCCGCACTGCCATTTCGGCATCGGTCGACTTGTTATAAACTGACGTGAACGCCATGCTTCCCATGGATGCTGCTATTGACGTTAAGGACCAGTAGTAATTAAAATCCCATTTTGTCTTAATTACAAGATACGTTTGTATTGGACGAAAGGTCCTTGATGCTACTACGGTCATTCGGTCTACCATTGATAGGACGTGTCGAAAGCCTTGTGGCAACCCCCACCGCATTCCTCTACATTTCCAACAGGAGGTCAGCAACTTGATCCGTACGCAGCTTGCTACTGGATTAGTTTGACTATCCAAATCCCCTTGGACGTCATCAGTCACATTGGTTCCTTATAAAAACGGTCATCGTCGCTTTTGGATAGAACCCTCGTCTTGACGTGGTCATCAGGCGCAACTCCTTTCCCTTTTCGGACATTCAGTATATTAGGGGGTGCAGAGAGTGGTTTTCTTCATTTGACACATTGAGGTCGGGCCACTAGATCGCCCGAAAACAGCCTTCATCGTTCTCAAGGCCTTTTTGAGTTTGAAGCACGGTGTTCGGACTTTAGAATTCCGCTACCACTTTTAAATCTCGGGTTGCTGGCTTACCTTTAAGCGCACAATTGTTTGAACTACCCAGACGACGTCATCATATTGGGACAAATTTCGCTGCAGCATAACGAAAAACGTAACCGCGGCTCTCAGCAATGCGTGACGTTGACCTACGTACGAAACCCGCAGAAATGCAAGTTTCTTCGATTTTAAGGTAACTGTTTGCCATGAATTTAGCGCAGAGCGTATCCATATGTGGACAGGGGAAGTAGAAGCCGTCAAGTGTTAGCCCACACCGTGATGTCTGTAGAGGTTTGACGTTTCCTTGGACTATTTGCGTACTACCGCCTCTTCGCCCTCCATTTTATCGAGATAGCGCACCCATTAAACCGCCTAAGGGAGAAAGGATTTCAATTTTTTCCCTTCATCCAAAAAATGTCACCTCGCCTTCGATTAACAAAAATCCAGACTTACTGCACCCATCTTGATGTTTGCTTACCATTCGCTGGATACCACACGAATTTATGGTAGGAAGCCAAATTGCGATAAAATCTGCATTAATTTCCATAAAAGGGAGACTGGAATGGCCATTTCTGACTCATTAGCCGTAATCAGATTGTCATAACTAATCCCAGGCGGCGACCCACTCCAAGGCTCGAACCCGAGACTGTTTGATCAGAAATCGAACGCTCTAGCCATTGAGCTACGGGCTCGTTGTTTTGCCGCTTTAGATTGGGAATATTGATTGCATTCGTTGATGAACGCTTACCGATCGCTAACGGGCTCACTCGTTCCGCTCTACCTTGAAGCTCACTCTCGAGCCCCACCAGCTGCCTAAACAGCCTGGGCTAGTTAGTTTTGTGGATCTTTAGGCGGCCATCTGTTGCGCTTACCAGCTTGCTGCTTAAATTGTTCAACCTTAAGTCTGCAAGAAAAGTGTTCTGCGCTAATTAAGATTGAAAATAAGTCGACGTGGTCGCTTTATCAAGGACATTATCCGCCAGGCGTTTCGAATTCCAGCTCGAACCCATCTTCAGAATCATCAAACAGGGTAATTCGTACTAAGGCGTAGCAGTATTTATGGGTTGTAGTAGCTATGCGACTGCATACCTGGTACGATTAACGGCTTTCCTTCATCGAGCATGATTACTCTCTGGGTTACAGGCCTCCAGTCTGTAAACAAGTTCACTGATCTCCTGAATCCATATTCAGTGCTAATACTTAACTTGGACAAAATAATCAGCCACTCGGGGAACGCGCAGGTGAATACTAACGCCGGTGAGCCGGGCTGCCGAGCCATCACCAAGCCAACCCCTCAACGTGGGTGATGGGTGTTCCATGGATAACGACTCACATACCAGCCATCAGACAAATAAGCGCATCAGAGAGTAATCATCTTCAATGAAGTGGGAGTCGTTAATTTTACCAAGTATGCAGAAGCATAGCGACTGCATCCTATGAGTACAACTACGCCCTGTGTACGAATTACCCTATTTGATGCTGTCTCGGAAGATGGGTTCAAGCTAGAATCCGAAACGTCGGACAAATAAAGTCCTTGTCCTAGCGATCGCATCCACTTCTCAATTACTTCCTGGGACTTCCATTTTCGCCTGTATCGGCAACTCATTAGGATATCGTGAACCGGGTCGTCAGGATCTTTCTTCGTATTCGAGTTGCCAAACACTACGGACATACTTGCATCTTATTTCTGTTCATTCTGCGTTCACTTTTTCAATCCGTGTGCTGGTACGTTTGTCCTGCGCCAATACATATACACCGGCTTCAATTTTTATGCGAACTTCGGTCGTGATAACGCCCTCTTTCACAGATATGAAAGGAGTTTCAAGAAGACATTTGGTAATGTAACCTGTCTACAATCTTCTATGTTATGCTCTGCCCTCCACCATCTTCAGAGACACTATAGTATGCTGCTACGTTCCATCTAATCCTTGAGCAGATTTTTCTTGTGTGAATACTATTCGTCGGGGTAAACATTTATAATGCTTGTCTGGCCATCAATAGTTATGCCTTGTCTCTAGTTATCTTTCACGTCCAACTCTCCACTCAAATTGGGAGACGGAGCCGTCGGGCAACGGATAGCCGTATTTGGCTACTTTGCCGAGTCTGATGAATGAGAATACCTGACTGAGATGTGTGCAGTTCTCGACATTGTAACTGCTACTTTTATGAAATCTGCAAAGCTCCCAGTCCAGACCCTCGCATGCTCTCCCTGCTGTTCTCTGTCCTAGTTGTATTTCCTCTAATGTAGCCAGTGCCTTTCAAATCACTGTACCATAAAGACCTTGCGAGTAGCGCCTGCCGCCAGGGCAATACCTGTGGTGTTCAGCTGACCTCCTGGACTTAAGAGCTGCCTGCACCCCCATGTTGCCATCTCCTTTTGTAGTTAATAACTTCTGTATTCTACGACAATGATATTAAAATCATTATAACGTCCATTTTGATTTGATGCCCAACATTCCAAGCAGCGAGTAACCAAATATCGAAGGGCGCTTGTTCAGAAGCCTATGAGAAATCCGCAAATGCTCACAACCAAATGTCTTTTACTGCTAGACGGGATCTCACCCCCTATCCAGTTTTAGTTAACAATCTTGCCAGCCGTTTTCCATCCCGTCTTTCATGTTATTGCAGTTTTCAATGGGTTTTCATTTTCTCGTAGTACTGTATGAAGTTCATTGATGCAGAAGGCATTTCTAATTGTTAACTTCATTTGACTCTTCTTTCTTTGGGCCCATACACAAATGCGACGTCTCTTCCTTGTGGTCATCGCCTTTTACGTTATCTTCTTTACGCATTGTTTCATTATTTTCAAAAATGCCAGTAACCGTCGTCTTCTGTTTTTAGTTAGTATGAATGGCAACGAAAAAGTCCGAAAGATAGAAAGTTTTATTAACGATAGACTGAAGGGCGATTTGAGGTAAACCTCTCCCTCCTGCAATAATCTGTTTTAGGGCAACATTAGAGGCTGGCGATGCGGTCTACGCGGAAATCTCCGAATATCTTGAATTGCAAAATTTGATCGAAAAATTTTCCGAAATGAAAGTGAAAAATGAAGACTTAAGTAGCATGGTGGACATTGGTTGCAATTTCTACGTAAAAGCAAAGATGTAGTTGGCTCCCACTTTTGAAAATTCAGTCCTTCTATAGAATACCTATATGTGGACATCGGTTTGGGATTTATCTGGAAATGACACATAAAGAGGCTCTCGCATACATCAAGGAAAGAACTGAACTTCTAAACGATCGCGCGGAATTGTTTCGCAAAAAATCTTTTGAAATCAAGGCCAGAATAAAAATCTGCTTAGAGGTAATCTAAGTTTATTGGCACGATTTGTGATTTAGGGCTTGCGCGAAGTGCAATCACTAAACGTTGAAGAGCGTCCAGATTATCGCGATGTCCTCAGCTGACTTCACCTTACTTTTCTACTACTCTTGATATCACAGAAGATCCCGTAAATAAATCTTATTTGAATCACTTTTTTTTTCCTTTCTCTATGCGAAGTAACGCTATCCTTATTCACGTAAAATTAATGGTGTGGGTGAGGACACTGTGCACGAAATTTCTGTTCCAACCGACTCCTCAGACGACAATTAATGCAACTTTAAATAACCTTAATAGATAACAGTTCCGACTCGTTGAGTTCAACCCTCAAGCGCTGTGACACCTGGTATTGAGTATAGGTGGGTGATAACGGCTAGTAAGTCAGAAATTGCCATTTACGTTGCCCTTGGGCTTGTTGGTAATATGCTTCTGTCTATGAAATTAGTAGTCTGGGTGAGGACTTTGTTCACGAAATTCCCGCTTTTTCAGGCTATGCAGGCGACCTTAAACTGCTTAACAAACTAGTTTAGTTCCCGCTTCGGACGGCAGTTCATCATACTCGTTTTGACTTCAAAGTGGGTTCTGGGGCATTCAATACAGGTGGCTTTCAAGGCGTTTGTACTACGCTCTTTGCCGAAGTCTTTAATGCCTGCTCCGCATGCCTTAGTATGAAAAATGTTATCACCAAAACTCCGCGGTGACTTGGTAGGATGGCTGCTCAGTCGCTTTCTAAAAACTCGACTCCACGACAGGACCTAAAAAGTGTAGTGTTTGCCAGCGGAAAGGTTTATTTATAAGAAAAAAAGTTTATAAAAATTATTTGGGCAGGTCAGGGAGAGGCCTTTATTTTACAAATTCACAGACTACGTTTTGTAAACAAATACGGGAAATAAATTAATGGGGCCTGTTGTTATTCGATGCACTTATCTGCATCGACCGCAGTTCCTCTTGACGTTGAAGGAGATTCTGAAATTAAATGGCGGACGAAAAGGGCGACAGTAAGATTCTTGTTTGTAGCTTATCGATATTAAAAATATGTCATTAGTTAAAAGCAGGTCGTTCCTCCGGGTGCGTTGGACATAAATGAAACCGAGATGGCTCAAGAAAACTGAAACTGTGCGACTTGGAAAGTATGCGTGTTAAATAGTTGGCTCACAACACTGTCAGACGTGGTATCCAACCGCAGTGATAGAAGCTTTTGTTTGAACCCTGTCACCTGTCTTGTGGGAAAAATAAGCATTCCTCCGCTCCAAATTTCGCTTGATATAAAGTTTGAGGCATTTTTCCTTACCACTGACTATACGGTGAATGGCGTGATTACATGGGCAACAGGTCACTGAGGCTCCCGCTGACAGATGACTACCATAGGATGCCAAAACTCATAATATTCTGAGAGGATCTCCAGTCCCAAAACCACTTTCATGTAACTCCCAGCACTAGATTGCACCCCACTTCAGCGTTATATGACTGCATAGCACCTAAAAACGGGGAAAAAAGCGCTCGGAGCAGGGAAACCCATCCATACACACTTCGGCGCGTTCCTAACTAGGAACAAGTCTGACGCGTTTTTAAAAGGTCACAATGCGCTAAAAGCTGTGGTTTGGAAGGCAGTGATCCGAGCCATTACCCTTGGTGAAAACCTGGTCCATTGCTCGTGGATCAGGAGCGTGTGCTGCACGTGTAAACGGGCTGTTTGGCTTTACCAGCCGCTCCGGTTATTGTTGTAGCCTGGTGGGCTTACCGCCCAGCATTACAAGAACGCATCAACTCACGAGATGCATTGCGAAGTACAGTGTCAGGTTGCAATAATGTGCTATAGGACAGCGATTCAAATTCAATTATCCCTTGACCAGTTAGCCAAACCTGAAATTCAGAGAAATTCAGGTGGCAAAATTTAAAACTCGCGACAAGACTTACCCTTTTAATTTGCGATACTTGTTCCAGAGCAGATCTGTGCGGCAGCCCTTCTGACGGGCGCAGCGTAGCACCGCTATGTGCAGCTTTCTGTAAGGCAAAATCTACTCTAAGCGCCAGACCAAAATCATCAAGTGAACATGCATAAGTTAATACGTCTAGTCGTGTAAAGGGTTCGAATTATCTATCGCTATAAAAGAAAGTGTCGGACATTCATTGCTTGGCCGGTTTAGCCTTCTGTCATCTTTCTTGCCACAAGTCTGAGGCAGATAGCGGAAAATGAATGTCTGCGAAGACGGTCGCAATGCGACAAGCCAGTCAATGTTTCTTTATAAACTTCACAGTCATCCGGGACTATGTTTAAATTATTTTGAAGATCCTTGGACGTAGATGTCACTTGTTGTTTTCCTACGAGGCAATCAGGTTGACACCTGGACACATGGGATAAAAGTTATCGACTTTTGTGACGTCGCCACAAAACGTGGTAAGAGGGACGTTGCATCCAAGCAATAAAAGTGGCCCTGTGCATAATTGTAGGAAGTGCGAATATTCCATTGTCCTAACCGTACCGCTAGCCCTAGCATAAATCTAAACAGTAGCCCTAATCTGAAGTTTAACCCTACCCTAACCCTATAGGTAGTAATAACCCCAACTTACCAAGATACCAACCTTAGACCTATGTTGCCTGGGTTTGGCGCTAAGATTGCGGGCGGTTATTGTGCTTATGTCTCGTTTAGGCGGTTATATCAGTCATCCTTACCGACGCCGGCGTGGCCGTGGCTTATAAACCAAAAAAATATATACGAAATATCAAGTCAGGTCCCAGATGTAAGTTCAAAGATTCTGAGTGTAATTGACGACTGGTTACTACCGCCATGGACTGGAGCCGACTAAACCAGCACTAATGATCGTTGATACAGATATAAGCGCAGTTACCACCGAAATCCGCGTGTACATATTGCGTACTATGTCAACCGGAGTGTCCCTTAAATGTGTCGCGTGGCAGATGCGCTGGACCAGATCAGGGAACGGTAGGCGTTATTCGGATTGTTCTTCCATGCCGAACAGGGGGGGGGGGCATGGTGGCACACGTACGTGCAGGCGCATGCGGCACCAGCCACTTGCAATTTATGGCACTTCCAAACCGTGGGATCTGTATCAGGCGTAGCGGTACCGTCAGGGAGTCTCCTGCCACGCCAGCCACCTGCGCCCAACCCTGCCTCTGGTCTTCTTGACTCTGTCTTGATACCGGGCACAGACGGGTGAGGGAAGATAGAATGTGGTAGCTACAGCGCAAGTCTACTATCACTCAAAACGAATCCACGCGCAAGTCACCGTCCCTGAACCACCATGCTATGGAGCATACGGTGGACATCGTCGAAAGCGACGGTCGATCTGTCGTGTTAACCGGAGGTTTGTATGAAATATATTTCATTAGGTGCGCCGTATTTAAAGTCCGTAGTGGTCATGCGACTACATCCGTACTACAATTAGCAGTTCTCGCGATCACCGATGGGGATCATAGTGAATGCGATGATGGCTCGGCAATCACGTCCGAGTCGTTAATGTCCGCGATTTCATCGTTCACATTGGACGTTGGCGTGATAATTACGCGGCTATTTAGCTCGCCGTCATTGGAATTGTTGGTCACCTCCCCCCCCCCCCTCAAGTGACGGATTCTCCTGCTCAGGCAATGTCTCAGCACAGAATATGGGAACGGGAGGCCGTTGCGCTTGTTGATGTACTACTCGTGGCTCACGCGGTTGTCACCTCTTGCGAGGATGTCGGCCTCGTGAAACTTGAAAATATGGCCGAGTCGCGTCGAGTGAGCTGCAACCTGAAATTCTGTACTTATAAATGTTTGCGCATCTCCACTGTTATAAGTTGGGTGTCGATGGGGATGGTTAAGTGCCCCTAGACAGGGAGAATGGAGCATCCAAACCCGACTTAGCAGGTATCATCGGCCAGCCACAGCCTAACCGCAGACTGCCAAGGTCCAAAATGTAAAGCCTAGTCAGCTGATGCTTATAAATCTGCACGGCCGACCTGCTAGCTGCCCTCAACCGTTGGCTGCACGTTGCCAAGCAACCGCCCACAGGTGTCTCAGAGCCAGATGCATGGCAGAAGGGCATGAGTGTGTTGCTTTCGTCGCTGAGGGCAACGACGACCGCCAGCGGCCCAGTGTGAAGAGTGGTAGAGAACTGGATATCCACTCGACTCAAAGAAACCGACGCTTAAATTTTCTAGACCTGTGGTCAGAGTATGGCTGGCTGTCGATGTGATATTCCCACGTAGCGTTGGCGATATATTGACGAAACTGTGGAGACGTGCAAGAATAACAGTTTCGTATATAGTTTAAAACACCTATAAAAATTAATAAAGCCTTACAGTATTTAACATAGAAGGCAAAGAGTGTTTAAGCAGGGACACTACCTGACCGATTTGACATTTTTCGAGGCCTGAACACACTCCGTCATAGGCGTAATCGGGATTCGTAATTGCGGAGAGGAAGTCGGCCGCAGGCGGACAGAGGTTGGATTGAGTCCGAATAACAGCGAGAGGAGTTGAACGATCCGAAGCCCGCCTTGAGGACTCCTGCCGGTATTCCGCTCTGGCGGCCGCATCAAAGTCAGTCGGAGTAACGACCCCCGAAACCTCTCGTTTGGATGGTCTTTGACAATTTGTGGTACCCTTTCGATGGGCGTTGTAGGTGGCATTCGCATTCGTTCTGGGAACAGCTTCAATGTCAAGAGTTGGTTTGCTTAAGAAAACTGATCTACTGACGTAGGATAGAAAGTCGACAAAAGTGTAGGGTGTGGAGCTTTCAATGGAACATAGGAGATAGAGACCCAGTACCATTTGTGATATATGCTAACAATCTACAACAGTACGGCCAACGGGGTGCACTACTGTCATATGCATCGTAAAGATAATATAGTGGTTGGAAGGTGCTCATGGATTAACTTTACACGGCAGCTCATCGCTTAATCGCATTCGGTTGCTGAAAATCGAGTCTTTATTAAACCTTATCAGAGGCAGTGTGTGAACCGCCACTGGCTACCATGTTTGACAGTGTTTGAAACCGATACATAGAAGTGAGTTGACCCCCAAGTCAGGCTGTTGGGCAGTCAATTTTTCCGACCTTATCTACCTTGTTCAGTGGACATTCTGTTTTCTATCCCAATCGCTTCCAGCACCAGCACTGAACAGCGCTTACGGAATGCATGCGGGGCAAAGTACTGCCTTACCCTCAAACCAAGATTCTCCGTACCTTTATCTTTGCTGTTTTTAGAGTAAAATGAATAAGTAAGTAGTTTTGGGCAAATGCTGTTCGCTCTCTCTATTTCTTCCGTAGGCATTGGCGGAAGTTGTTATCTTGTCGAATATCAGTGGAATTTCCCGCTGGCAAACACCCAGTCAAGCAATATCCTCAGCATACTTCATTTAGGTCGGCATTTTATAGGCTATCAATGATAATCAGTCCTGAGGAACTAGGTAAAATACCTTTCGCGATGTACTCAACTACGCAATATACGATCCCAGTTGACCAAATGCAAAAATGTATGATGAGGTTTTATCAACCCTGATACTCTGCTTGTAGTCTAGGTCATCTCGATCTTTAGGATGTCTGGGGACAGAGGGCCAACAAATGAGTGCGTCACTTACCATTTTTATTTTAACAAGCCACATGATTAATAAAATACCCCCAGACGCAGGTTTGTTAGCAAGCTGGACAATCTGTATAGCTTCAGGAAAACGTTTGTGTGCACGATGAGCTACGGGCTTCATAAGAGTATGGAATTAACTAACCTTGAATATCTACAGGCTTCCTAGCTGTACCGTTAGTAGGCCTGTTTCTATTCATGGGGTTTTTCGCAGCACAACTGGTTACTGAGGAGTAGAAAGCAGGACAGGCATCCAAGGGTCTGGAGGGTGGTCGATCCTGAAAGTGCATAAAGAAAAGTTTGTTGAGAGGGGGGAGGAATTTAATAAATGTAAATCAAACGGAATATACGCATGTCAGGAACGTCTTCTGTTCAGGTCTTCTTCTGGGGAAGAGAAGAGAACCAAACGTATGAATTCATCGATGACCACAGTTTTTTTTCGAGTTCATCACCGAATTTCAACTTTCTGCTAGCCTTCCACAGAAAACTACTTGTGTGCCTTGCGGAATGGGCGCAGCACGGGTGAATGGCGTTTGAATCAGTTCACAGAGAGGCAGACGCATACAGTATCTACCGCATCTATCTATCTTCTTTCACCTACCCACTAGGCCAAGACAATGTCAAGACGACCGATGTGGGCTCGGAAGGGGGGACTTAAAGCATTTAGCAACCAAGCAATGCATACAAGAGACGATCTGATCGATACAGCATGTACCAGGCTTTTACGAAGACGGCTAGGATCTCATCTGGGTGAGCGTCATACAGGTGGCACAGAAAGGAGCCCCTATGACTGATTCGGTTCACCAGTCATGCACCCGACATACTCACAATACTAGCTTCGCGAACCGAATCGTACCGTCAATTGGGAACCTTTCAAGCCATGACTTCTAGCGCGTGGTGATAATTTTAAGCGCGTTGGATTGCTTTTATCGAGGAATATGCGCAGAGTGCCATGGGGATAGATTTCCTAGTGTCTCGTTACTTTCGCTTCCCTTTTGCGGGCACCAGCCGACTGACCGAGCCTTTCAACCATCTGATGCAGAGATTGGGCACAGTGAATGATATAGCGTTCCATCACACTCCCCCCCTACCCCTCTCCTATACATGTCAGTAATTATTGGCTCGCCTGGACGCTGCTCGGCCCGAATAACGCGTGCTGTGAGCCAGTCTGACACTCGTTTGGCCCAGCACACTCGAAAAGCAGGCCATTGGGTGGTTATCCTATAGACACAGAAACACAGGGAAACAGTGTATCACAGACGGGAACCAACCAACTGCCCTCGCTAGCTCGGTTCAAAGGACAGAGGGCAATTCATAGGGCACGGATATAGGAAACAGAAAGACGAATGACGCACCCACGGTTCACGCATGGCGGAGTGGCGTTCAGTGAAAGTTAACCGAGCAATGACGGGCATTGCTCTGAGAGAAAAAAAAACATTTTCAAATTGAGAGCAGCACGATAAACAGGAAAAGAGGTCGCGGTCTGACAAATCATCTGGTGTATACAATATAACAGAGTCCAACGGAGTCACTGCAAAACAGTGAGCTTGAGCTGCCTGGTTGTTGGGATTCTCATTTAAAGCCAAGGACGCATGAATCTAAATTGGACTAAAATCTAAAGCCTTAATCATACCTGAGTTATTTCATCAAAAACCTCAACTCGTGCTGTATTAACGTACGCCAGTCGACGCGTCCAGAAATCTGCCAGTGTATGTAAGTATGCAACCTAAAGACCTTAAAAGAACTACATATGGGCTGCTGGAATATGAGAACTGTTCTTGCACCTACAGCGCAGGTTAGCAGCGATGGCGAAGTGCAGCATGGACTTTGCGTTCGTTCCAGCGATATTTGCAGGATCGTGGCTAGCTCAGCATTAAATTGATAGTCGTAAAGATATGCCACCAAGTTTACTACGGCGGTGTCGCTGACAAATCTGGTTAAAATTTAGTCGCAATCGCTTTAAAAGCAGGTTGGGGCTTGGCTTATATCCTGGCGTATACCACTTTTGCCTGTCTGCCTTCCTGGTAAACACCCATTCACCTGGTTATACAAGGATGACCAACTCACACTGATCTGCGCACGTTGGTTTTTAATGATCTGTGCGTCCATTGAGAAGTGATGATTTCTGCCTGTGTAGCCGCAAGCGCTGTTGCCTCCTTCATTAAAAAAAATGAGTAGAACTTTATCTTTGCAGTGCTATGGGGCAGAGTCAATGCGTCACACTCACTCAGGTCACTTAGGAATAACCTGAGTAGGACTTGTAAACTTCTGGTGAGGGTAAGTGCTCACTGGCAGCTCTATTGTTTCAAAGGTGATGGATTTCTGCTCCAAGTCCGATGACAGAGGACAGGGCAGGGTTCCGATATGGGCCTCACAAAGAATGGAAAACTATGTACTACGCATAAAACTATCACGGTCGTCGGGGGATATTTGTAAGCCTAAGAAAGTGCGTCACGATGCATGGATGAGAGGAAGCCTTTCAAATAAGTAGGAACACGTGCCAAAACGACAACCCTCACCGATTGTGGGACTCCTACTATGCGCCTGTTCACCGTCGGTATAGGTTCATCATCATAATTTGGAATCGGTCTATTCGAGGTAGGCAGTGATCTGTCGATAGTTAGGATCGGCCTTTCGTTCACTGCTACCTGTCTTTCCTCTGACGGCAACCGCTTATCCATTTTTGGTACAGGAGAGTCCACTGCCGACATCTGTTTTTCAGTAGCTGCGGTACCAGGAGACTGTACTTTGCCACGTGAAGGAGGGCGTTGAAAACTTCTCTCCTTCTCTCGTTTTTGTTCCTGAGTAGCAAGCTGTGTGTAGGTAAAGGATACAGAAATAGCAGGGACCAACCGAAAAGCGTAATTAAGAAGTAGAAAAGGTTGACGGAAGAAAACCGCGGAAGCCGTACAAAACTTGCTTACTTGATTTTCCCGTCGGCGCAGCTCTTCCGCGCGCATTTCCTGTTCCATCCGCTGACGTTCTCGCGCTATGCGCTCTGCCTCCTCCAGCTCCTCCCGAAGCAGGCGCTCGCGTTCTTCCTTCCTGCGGGCCTCCCGTTCCTTTATCTGTTTGTCGTACGCAGCCTAAACGAGGGACAGTTTAACATTCAAAGCATGGGAGGAAGAGGATGAAGATGATAAAAGAGCATGAAGAAGCATTCAGCAGGAAAAGAGTTCCGAAGCAGAGTAGCTAGCTACCCAAACAACTCACACCTCTGAACCTAGGCGACCTCAGGTGACAGCAACTGCGACCCTACAGGTCACGACGGCTCACGCAACCTGGAGGGTTGTTGGAAGTATCGGTTTAAAAAGCAAGATCCCATGTGCCATTTTCATCAATTTTCCGCCTGCTACGATTCTGTTCCCGGCTTCGTTTCGGTTAACGATTTATGGCTAGACACCCCATATGCAGTTGCTGGACCCTGGAAACTCTAGCAGCAGATGTGGGGGCGACAGAGAATGCAGGTCTGTTTCGGGCTTATTCTGCCTTCATCCAGCAAATTATAGCCCTAACTACTAGCTGGGACCGGAAACACAAACAAGCGCTCGCATACGGCGCAGATGATCCGCAGACGTGGTATAGGAGATGCGCCACAATCACTTCATCGGCACCTTCCTCCTCTGTCGCTGTAGATAGGGTATTTGTTCAAGCAGGACTGGGAGCAAAGCTATCCATTGACTTCCCAAAGCAAACATGCTCCGTATGGGCGGCAAGCGCCACGAAACATCAACCAGGTTAAGTCGGTCAACTTATAATTGCAGAGGGGGATGACGGAGAATACGGATAGACTGGTAGTTGGTTGCCTGTTCGTGACCTTGGACACCAATACGAAGTTTGTTTGATTAGGGAAGCCAACTGGATCAAGGTTCGCCCATTCCTGATTGAACTCTAACAGCGTTAACTTAGTCCATATATTGAAAACACAATTTTGGGGCTAAGAAAAGCGTGCAGGAGAGTTCACGTCCACGCAGCAGAGCTGTCATGACGAAGTTTTCAAATGCTGACAGCTTGGTATTCAGACCAGTCTCATACCTATTCTGCGGGTTTCAACTCATTCGGATGAAGCCCACGCGCACCCGGTTGGAAGCTCCGTTCAAGAAAGAAGCTGGCTAGTAACACGAGAGCTTATTCTTCTCCTAGATGGCCTGGGCAGCTATTCTGACAAAGAAACTGAAAGTGAACGTTTTTGTATACGAGGAATACCGTTTCAAGCCCACTGGTCGTCTTCAAACCAATTTGGAGCACAACACATTGGATTGCTGTAAAGGAACTCGCCAGCATCGCAACGTCATCAGCGCATTCAAGAGCTGTAATGTAGTGCAGCACCAGGTGGTCTGCTAGTGCTAGAAATTCTGATTCACAAAATTTCGTCTCCAAACATAACGGTATATGTGGGGGGTGGGGGTTGCCCAGAAACACTGTTAAGAACTCTGTGCTGCTGAAAGACTTCAATTATATTAGTCATTACACAGAGATCTTCCGCCTTTCTTCAATACCCGCGTAACAACAGCACCGCTTAAGTTTGAATGCATGGTCTCTGCCTCAGAGATTTTGGTCAGAAGTCCACGTAAATGGACGGTTAACGTTCCTAATATAGCCTCATACATATATACCCTCATTTTTGTTTCTACTTCAGCATACCCTTCAAAATGCTGTCATGAGTTTTATACTGAAATGGTGCACAGCGAAGAAGCGGCGTGACAATATCTCCTCCAGCGTGGGCTCTTAGCAGAGGACAAATCTTGCTGCAGGTACAATGGGCCAGTGATTTTGACGAGCAAGAAGGTTCATGGGCAGAATGTGTGGGTATGGAGGCGCAGAAGAAAGAGTTGCCAATCTGTTCGATCAGTAAGAAAGGGGAATGAATTCTTCGAGTAGTGTTTTGAACGGAGGGCCATTGTAATTTGAAGCTCCGTAAAAGTTAAGAGCTAATTTGTCTCTGGAGAAACATAACGCCACTGAAACAAGTGCTAAAGCTCACTGGAAGATCTACAAATACTTTGCCTTACGGCTTCAATTACTGCCCGGAAGTCTGCTCTGAAATTGTATCTGTCGCAGGTTCAAAAATACATGCTGAACAATGGAAAGTTTATCGGCGACTTAATCAGGCTAGGTACGATAATAAAACCGTCAATCGCCAGGACAATTACGTTAATCCGAATAAGGTACGTACACACAGCAAATCAAGGGAACTTGGCTACACAGCAAGATTCAGATTTTGAAGAAACATCGAGGAAATCCAGTTTTTACTTCAGGGGCCCTTCGATGAACACTTCGTAACAATCCTACGTGATATTAAGGAAGTATTTGTTGCTCATTTTTTTATTTAATTCAGATTTAATTTCGCAATAAAGACCATATACTTTCAATGTGATTCAGACTTTGACCATCGTGTATTAAGGTAGGAAGCACGCCATAATAGAACACGGATGATGTGGAAACACTCAGTTAGTATTACTCAACAGCACCTGCACCAAGTCACGGCTTGGAATCCCACGTGGTCCCTACTTGACATAGGCTATGACTGGTTGATGAAGGCTAATAAGCCAGAAATGACCATTCCGGTTTCCCTCGTCTTTGTCAGTTCTATTTTATCATATAAGTCACTCGCCGTGGGCTAGCTGGCGGACAGAATGGGATCGAGTGCGATCCTTACCACATCAATGGGTGTCATGGACTTGTTTGACTCATATATGACAGTTCGACCGTCGATTTCGACGAGGTCCACCGTATGCTCCACACAAGGTGATGCAGGGACGGTGACTTGCGCGTGAATTAGTTTTAAGTGATATTAGCCTTGCGCTGCAGCTACCGCTCTCTCTCTCTCTCCTCCTCCTCCCCCACCTGAGCCCGGTGTCAAGACAGAGTCAAGAAGAACGGAGGTGGAAGAGGGCGCAGGTAGCTGGCGCGGCCGGAGCCGCCCCTGCGTGTACCACCACACCTGACTCGGATCCCACGGAGTGGAAGTGCCATAAAGGCCACATTAAGAAGGAGCCATTGCAGCCTGACTCTCAGTCCGCCAGTCAGCCACTTTACACAAAACACACATTGGGCTGACCACGCGGTCCGAGTTATCCCGTCAGTTGGCAACCTTCAAAGCCATGGCTTTTAGCGCACCGTGATAGTTTCAAGCGCGTCAGATTGTTTATAGAGAGGAAAATGCGCGGAGCTGTCGACGTCACTCTCTCCCGCATCCAACACCTGGAAGTGGAGACAGATGAGGTAATGGTGTCATTTGACGTGATCTCATTGTTCACCTCTATTCCGCCCGATCTGGCTATCGACACTATTGACGGTCTTCTCCGAGAAAAATACGATGAAACCGACCAACAGCTCAAACGTGTGCACATCATCGAGCTCCTGCGATTGTGTCTTAAGACTTTCTTCAATTTCAACGGCCAAGTTTACGAACAAAAGAAGGGGACACCAATGGGCTCACCTCTATCCGGACTGATTGCAGAAGCAGTCTTGCAGAGGCTCGAGCGACTAGTCTTCAGCTCTTCCCCGAAATTCTGGGCCAGATACGTTGACGACACTTTCGTCATCATCAAACGGAGCGAAGTGCAGTCCTTCAAGACACTTTTTGAATTCCATCTTTTCCTGACATCCAGTTTACTATGGAAGAAGAGGTCAACAATCAGTTGCCCTTCCTCGACATACAAGTGACTAAGCTGGCAGACGGGAAAAATAAGGACAACGGTCTACCGGAAGGCAACTAACACCATGCGTATCCTCCACTTCAGAAGCAACCACCCCGTTGCTCACAAACGCAGTTGTGTCAGAACCCTCTTCCAACGCGTTCAAACACACTGCAGCGACGACAGTGGGAAGAAGGAGGAGACTAAGTACCTGCATGCCTTATTTGAAGCCAACGGTTATCCGAAGTCCTTTATACGCAAGTGTCTTAGGAAGCCCAACCATGAGCGATCGAAAGGAGAAGACCCGAAGTTCTGGCTCGCAATCCCTTATGTGAAGAACGTATCAGAGGCGACAGCAAGAATCCTGAAACCTTTCGGGATCGGTGTGGCTCATAAGCCTGGAGCAACAATCAGACAGCGCGTAATGAGGCCCAAAGAACCGCTACCAATGACAGAGCAATCAGCGGTAGTTTACAGCATACCATGCCAAAGCTGTGATGCGAGGTATGTTGGTGAAACGGGCAAACGCCTTGGCACAAGATTGCATGAACACCAGCTTGCAATCAACCGCAAGGACAAGCTGTCTATGGTCTATGGCCACATACAACAGAAGAACCATATTTTCGCCTTTGAGAAAATCCAGGGTAATCGGCCGAGCCAACGATAAGATGGCCAGACTGCTGCTCGAAAGTTGGTCCTCAACGGGCACACTTAACAGAGCCATAGACTTGCCTCCCGTCTACCAGGTGATACGCAAAAGGCTCGAGTCAGTTCGGGCAGGGGGCAATGGGACAGTCAAGCAAAACCAAGCATGGCGGACAACGGACACTAGAGGAAAAGAAGAGAGGAGCCGGCCGGAGGCCACGTAACCGGCGTGGAACACCAACTCACCACCACGCTTACGAGGCCGAAATTAACTCACGCGGCCGTCAACGATTGATCAGTCCGTTGGCTGACGAGGGACAGACCACCATTCACGCTGATTTGCCAACAAATATGACGGCAGCAAAAATGTACTTATGTCACGCGAGGGAGAGATTAAACCTGATCAGCAGAAAACAGGGAGGTCAAAGTTCATACTCCGAGCAGGGGTATAATACCAGGCAGGCGTCAAGGCTGAAAAAGTCAAGACCAGCAGAACCACAGAACTCTGATGATGGAAACGAGGGGGTTTCCGAAACGTCAGTCCAAATACATTCCGGTCCATGAACTCGTCCCTTCTTCGTCTTCCTCGGGGGATGATGAGCTCGATAAGATATCTGGACCTCGAATCTTCACTCATATTGATATATATATATATATATATATATATATATATATATATATATATATATATGATAGTGTGTTGCTCACCGATCTGCGCAAGGAACATGTATGTTCGGTTGTGCCCTGGAGCTCAGACTAGAGCCCACGCAGGCGGTCGCATACCGACATGTAGCATATGTTTGATAAAGTGAAACCGACAAAGACAAGGGAGACCGGAATGGCCATTTCTGGCTTATTAGCCGTCATCAGCCAGTCATACCCAATCCCAAGTGTGGCACACCTGGGATTCGAACCCGCGACCTTTGGTAATTGAGTCGAACGCTCTACCATTGAGCCTAAACATCCACCTAAACGTCATTTGCTCTACGTCGCTATGCAACCGCCTGCGAGGGCTCTAATGTGAGCTCCAGGGCACAACGGAATATACATGTTCCTTGAGCAGATCGGTGAGCCGCACACTGCCATCATATATCCGATCGCCGTTCAAAAAACAACGAACCCATGGCTCAATGGTAAAGCGTTCGAATCAAGTACTAAAGGTCGTGGGTTTGAATCCCAGGTGGTCCACACTTGGGATTTGGTATGACTGGCTGATGACGGCTACTAAACCAGAAATGGTCATTCTTTGTCGGTTCCACGTAAACATGTATATAGCGTAGTATATAAGCAGTGTGCTTATATACAGAATCTTAACGAAGCTCACCTTATAACTGAGATAATAAAGAGGGTGTATGCTGTATAACAGTGTGAAAAATGAATATAAGCAAGCCAGCTGGTTTATAAGTTTATAATAGCTGAAAACAGAAACGTGTGGTTTTTCTCTCGCAAATTGTCGCCTTTAATGGGAGGTTCTGGAACGTAAGCCCTGTGATCGAAGAGGCATCACTCTATTAGGTGATAGTTCAAGTGTTTTGCAGTGAGTGTTTGCCCATATACATGGGTGTCAATGAATTCCGCATGACACCGACAAATAAGACCGAAGTACGTGGCCTGGGTCGGGTCAGAGTCAAAGCAAATTTTCCCAGCTCTTAATTAAGTGCATCGAAACGCTCCAAGTTAACAAGTAACAGCATTGAAAGGTCTTTAAAGTTTTACCAGACAAAAAGAAATGATCCAATTTGCACCGGGTCTCAGGTTACCTGAAGTTCTAACTGTTGCTGTTTCCTTTTCATTGCCGCCTCATTGGATCTCTCCTCCAGATCCGCAAGACCTCGTCCACGGGAAAAGCCCTGTTCAGTAGAAGTATTTTTATTCGGAATGTTTCGGAGCTGGAGCTGTTGGTGTGCAGGGTTCGGTTCTTCCGGTGGTGTTCCATTCAGGGCAGAGGGAGAAGACTCCTGGGTCCCGTTCACAGGTAGCGGTGGCGGCAACGGTGAGTCGACGACGTGAAGCCGAGGCACCCGATCGTCACACTGAGCACTACCTGCATCCACTGGGTCGATGTGTCTGAGGTATACGGGCGTACGGGGTGCCTGCGTCCTCGTGTCCTCACTCATCACTAGGGTCTTCTCCCTCTCCTTCAAAGCCCTTTTCTCCTGCACCTGTCTGTCGAGCTCAGCCAACCACTCCTGTCGCTGGCGTTCCTAAGAACGAACGAAATGATATTGCCAACAATTATCCCCACCATCAACAGTCTCAAAAAAGACTGATTTCGACTAAAGGGGTCAGAAGTTTTCAGGTACTAATTACATATCGAAAATAAAATAAACCACAGAGGGCTATGAAATAGGCCCTCTACTAACCCCCAAGGAGAGTGAAAGTTGCGCGGGATGGGGCAGAAGCATTTGAACCATCAAACGTACCTTTTGTGCTGCTATAATCCTGGGATCCTCACCAATGAAAAACCCCCCCTGAATGCTGTTAGACGGCACGTGGGAGCTTGCTACTGTTCTAGCGCAGGAGGCAACAGGACCACTGCGAGGCAATTGATCCTGCCTTTTCGAGTCGTTCGGTTTCCAACAATGATCCGTACCCTGGGATGGAGCCTTGTAGTTTGCCGGTGCCGGGTACGGAGTGGCTTCACCGAGGCGAGTCATTTCTTCTAAAAAAAAGCAGGCATACAAAATTCGGCGGAGATTTAGAAACAGCAGCTGACATCTGAACTGGCTGATTATGAGCGTGTGAAATACAGCCGAGACTAAGGTAAATGGACAAAATTTTACACAATCCAGAGTTCTGCATCACTGTTTCAAGCTGAGTCGGTCCTAGTAAGTCCAATATAAAAGTATTTCAATGATCTGGGAAATTCGATCAATTATTTACATTACTTTTACAACTACAGCTCGCAAAAAGTTATCAATACATAGAAATAGCAGACCCAGTCTACTTTTGAAAATACCCCATATGAAAGCTGTTAGTTAACATCGTTTGGAAAAGCAATAAAACGATACAAAATGACTACTGGTTTGCGAATTTTGTTTTATTTTCGCATTTACCCTAAGCGCAAAATGTGTCAGAGACGTCTAAATGTCAGTTTTCAATGGCGAGAATGAAAACTACACAAGAAAGAAACATATTATAATAGTCTGAGGCAAATAGTGAAAAGAATGAACGACAGTGCGAAAAAAAGACGAAATAGGACATCTTGTAAACATCCGAAAAGCTCTGGAATATGTCTTTTCTCCTGATTGAATTAACTTTGTTTGGTTTGTGAATAAACTTGGAAAAAGCTAGACTGTAGAAATTATGAAAAACGAACAGCAAAAACGGATAGGAACTTTTTTGAGAAGAAGGATGTAAAAAACAGCAAATGAGTGTTCGGCGAAATTAAAGCTTTGAACAATCTACTTCCTTGGGCATGCCAAGCTCTGAGGCAGCAGGAAAGTGTTCTTAATAGCGAATATTATAATCATATCAACTCCTACGTCAAAAGTGCAAGGATGTCGGGATACGCTAGAAAAATAATTTTGCCATAAGATTTTAATATAGTCTGGCAGTTTTAAAAACACACCGATTTAGAGGCCAAAAGGAACGGCCTGATCCTTTTTATTCAGAAAAAGGTCTCCTAGAGCCGGTGATACTTATATTAAATCTGGAGAGATCAACAGTAACTAGAGCAATCCTTCCGAGTCGGGTGGCCATCCAGTTGAGTAAAAGGGAGCGAACTTTTCAGGTGCCACAATAACGATAACAGCGCCTTGACATGGTGATGGCAAATTACCTCTAAATAGGATGGCTTGCGTTGCAGTTGCCTTCCAAATAGTCGATGTGAAAGAGGAGACAACCTTGAACCAATAATTCGGTTAGCTGTTGGCGTCACACAAAACCGACGATTTCCAAGAAACTTCCCGAATACTGGGATCAGCTACCTTAGGTTTAGTCAACGCTTATCACAGACAACAACATTTTTTTTCTTTCATGAATAACCACTGAGATGTACAGATGCAAACAAAAAAAACAAATTTCCTAGAGTGCAATTAAAATGAGGATAATACTTTGGAAATAGGACATGGAAAATCACACAAAAGTCATTAATAGACACAGATTCTTAAAAGCGACACGGGTTATACGACAATTTTTGGGTGAAAGTTGCAAAATAAAAGGAGTCATTTATGATAACGCGTCAAAGACCAGTGAGTAGTGTTATATTGAAAGTGCAAAACGGAAGAATGAAGAGATTAGAGAGAATGTGAAAAATTAGAAACCGGTAAAGGCTTTTTATTTGCTAACCATCACCAGTGGCCCTCACAATGTTAATTGTTACCTTGTTCTTGTATCCACTGAATCTTTTTCTTTTCTCTAAGAGAGAAAACAGACTGAGAAGAAGAGAGTTGGCTGCTATCCTTCGCCTGAAGCGAAACTGAAGCTTCGGAAATACATGTCATTGACTGATGTTGAGACTGTGGATCAGTGAATTTTTCCGGTGAGGTTGTGACAGACTGAAATTTAAGCTCTATCATAATCGTAAAAACGTACACTTGCGGATGGCTGAAGTCTACCTCCTAACCAGATAAGCATATTTATCATGGATAAAGCGAATGCTTACGTCGAAAATATCGATCTGTTACATAGTAGAAGGAGGCAAGTAGATCGACAAGCTGCTCACGGGAAAGATTGCTTTTATTTAGCTCCACAATAGCTTTCACGGCTTCATCTAGAACTGGATCATCTGTGTTAGGCCATGGCATATTTCCAACACAGTTAGGGGCGGGTGAGGAAAGCGGAGGTCCATTGGCCAATTGGGGAACCTACGAAGCAACAAATTCTGTGAAGTAAAAAGTTGCAATTAAAGTTTGATATTGCGGTGGCTTAATTAGCGGCCTGCCCGGGCAATAAAAAAGGAATCCAACACGAAAACATGAAATGGCCAAAAGCGGATACAATTCCCCAGATACTGGTCAGGTTCACGATTGATTTCATGAACACAGAATAAGCCGGAAACAGTTTTGTGTCAATTTACTCGCGTCTTTATCGCAGGACTTTGGCATATATATTTATATACATTTGCAGAGAGGAGACAACAGAAAATATGAGTAGATCGATACAGTCTGTTTCGGACTTATTCTGCCTTCATTCAGCAAATCATAACCCCGGCTACCAGCTGGAACTGGAAACAAACATGCGCTCGAGTACGGAGCAGACAATCCGCAAACTGAGTGTACCAGATGAGTCATAAGCACTTCTTCGAACCGAAGTTCATCAGTTCCTCGCCACCTGCCATTATCTGTCGCTGTAGATCGGGTATTTATTCAAACAGGAATAGGCGCACACCGATATACTGGCTTCCCGAACCAAGCAAGCTCCGTATGGGTAGCAAAGGTCACGAACAGAAAACAAATTACCTGGCCGATGTCGGCCAAGTTGTAAACGCAGAGAGGGGGCGCTGATGAACTTCGGTTCGATGAAGTGCTTATAATCCATCTGCTAGACCCAGTGGGTGGAATGCCTGCGCCGTACTCGAGTGCATGTTTGTTTCCAGTCCTAGATGGTAGTCAGGGTTATGATGGGCTGAATGAAGGCAGAATAAGCCCAAAACAGACTGTATCAAGCTACTCATATTTTCTGTTGTCTCTCCTTTCTGCAATTATAACTTGGCCGACTTCGGCCTGGTAATTAGTTGCCTGTTCATGACCTTTGCCACCCATACGGAGCTTGTTTGCTTCAGGAAGTCAATAGATCAGTGTGCGCCTATTCCTGTTTGAATATATATATATATATATATATATATATATATATATATATATATATATATATATATATATTCCAGGTGGAGGAAAAAATCAGATAAAAATTAAATAGTAGAAATATATGAAGGCTTATATGTTAGCTTAGCCACCAGTTAGCACGAAAAAATCGAACACCATCTTAAAGGACATATGTACACCTTAAACTCTCAAGATGAATTTATGTTTACCTTGTTCAGACCCTCCATAACATTTGATAACTTTCTTTGTGATATCATGCCAATACTTAATTGTTCTTTACTATTACTTTTTTTAGTCTGCTTTACTGGTTTAGTTCGTCGCTTTTCTACGCGCGCTTGCTCGCGGAGACAAGACTGCAAACCCGCAGAAGCCAAACTCATCCGTATGGTGCCAACTTGTTTAATTTACGGTTCACCGAAGCAACCAATAGGACCTTAATAATTTAAACAATACTGGTGGCTTGCGTTATTTCACTATCCATTTGTAACACATGGAGCCAGACTGAGCTTACCGTTCTTTATCTTTGAGTTCTAAAAGTTAAAGTTATTCTTAAGTCATATTAGTGCTATTTACTATTACAGTGGACGGGTACATTTTAATAAAATGAACTCAGAATAATCAGTTCAAAGCGGGCGTCATCAGTTAGGACAATGTAAGCAATTAGCCCTTCACTCTTGGTTCATAAAAGGAACATTGACAAAGCCTTCCCAATCGTCCACTTTTGAGGTATTCCTTTTCGATGAAGTTCAATTCACGAATTATCGTGATGTCATAGCAGACGTGCAATTGTCCTAATAGCAATTCAAACGCGAATCGAGCTCGTAAGCGTGAATTTTCGAACCACATCCGTCGATGTTATCGTACTCGATTCGCATTCTTTATTTATTCGGCACTAGAAACACTTCCTTTACCCCTAGGTGTCAATTAAAACTGCAAATAGACGGTGTGGAAGGCTATGGCAGGCGTAAAAATATCATAATGTAAAAAAGAGGATTTAAATAAATGTAGTTGCAGTTAACTCCGTCGTCCTCGAGGTTCCTGGCGCACTGGCCAGTCCGAAAATAAGGAAGCGTAATCAGATGAGAGAATGCAATTTTTACATTATTGCATAACTAAATAACGTTAACAAACACATGCAATGAGTACTGCTTAATCTTCGCTTTTCGACCCCTTTTGTAGGCGGTCGCGTGCTTTTTGAAGGCATTTTTGAAAGTTTCCTCTAGCTGACGTCTGTTGGAGTTTACATCAGGATTCCAGCATTGGAAAACTTCTAGATTATAGTTGGTTAGTTTATGCATTGTTATGTCTTACCAAGAACAACCTGTTAAATAGGGGAACCATAAAATTCCCTGTTCTCGAGTTTCCGTCCATAGAAAGTGAGGAATTGAGTCAGATCTACTGAAAAGTGGACTTAAACTATGCCCAGCAAATGCTTGGGTATTTTATCCAACCAGGGAGGATAAGTAGGCGTTCTGTGCTAATTGTTTATAGATAGTGAAATAATTTATCATACGCTGATGGAGGTTGTTATTGCAGGGATCAGTGTCGATGTCTTCATTATCAGCCGTCGACAAGATCTAGCTGCTAATCAGGCCATCCGTGGGGGAAACAGGTGTTTCTACTGTGTTGAGATGGTGGACAAAAATTTCAGGTAGTTCAATTTCACGTCATGTGTATCATTATTTTTTTATTTTTTATAATTCAGTATATATAAGGGAGATAGGCAGAGCCTTTGAAAACCCTATTTACAGATAGACGCTGGCAAAACAAGCAAATTTTACATTGCGATAGTCGTTTTAGCATATCGATCATTGCTGTCGACTCAATATATGTCCATCAAGTAAAAATGAATCAAGTCTTCTTTAAACCATTTTGACACTTCCAGCCTGAACAACCGAAGCTGGCAGTTTGTTCCATTCTTCAGTCACCCGTTGGGAAAAAAAGTTGGCCCGCACTTCAAGTTTGGCGTGTTTACTTTTCAGTTTGTATGGGTGTCCTCGGAGACTTGTCATGTTTGCCAATTCAAAAAAGTTGGCCATCTGAAGAGCACAATCAACTCCTCTGACCAGTTTGAAGACTAAGATCATATCCCCTCTGTATTGCCTATAAGAGAGAGGAAACATTTTAAGTCTTTCTAGGTGGCCCTCATAGGGTAGGCATTCCAATCCTCTGACTAGTTTCGTTGCCCTGCGTTGAACTTTCTCCAGCAGAGCGTAGTCATGTTTTGTCCAAGGGCGCCACGCCTGAACGCAATATTCCAACACCAGCTGGATATATGTTCCAAACACGTGCCCAAAAAGCTCTCCGTCAAAATTAACCAAGGATCTTCTGATTGCGCCTAAGATGCACATAGCTTTTTTTGCGATATTCGCACAGTGCGACGATGGTTTGACAGTTGGTGTTATCCATATACCCAAGTCCTTTAGAATATTTACCTCCTGGAGTTGGTAACCACTGATGAAGTACTGGTATTCAAACCTAAGCATCCTTCTGGAACTTGACCGCAGTCGGAAACGCATGAGGTTCGACCAAGACCATTAAAAGTCGTTTTGGGGAGTAAACAGCAGGTAGATCTATTGCTCTCTCGAAAGTCCCAACTACGAAAGAATCATCGTGGAGTTTTTTTTTAGCCGGATTACTCTCCCACCGATCGGATGAAAATGAGGACACTGGTAGCAGAATTGAAAAGACGTCAATACGAGGGGGAACAAAACTTGAAAATAGTAGACAACAAAATCATCAAAACGGTGCGCTCGTTTTTATGGGAACATCCGGTGAAATTGACGGCAACCACGCCGGTCAAAAGCCCTACCAAATGCCTATAGATTTGAACCCAGACAGGAGACTGGATATATCTTGTGAAATATCCAGCAGAAATCTCCATGTGGAAGACAGAACTAAAAATCTTCAGAAATCGAGGCAAGGAAAACAAGATTAAAAATGACGTACACAAATGTGCAGAGTCTATTGAACAAAATGGATGAAATTAAACTGGTCGTGGACCATTTACAACCTGACTTCATAGCTCTAACTGAAACATGGTTAAATGAACAAATCGCAGACACAGAAGTCCGAATAGACGGTTTTCAGCTTATCCGCATGGATAGAAACGGACGTAGGGGTGGTGGAATCGCAATGTTTATACGAGAAGGCATTGACTTTATTCCGGATGGGCCCTCGCCAAATAGGATCTCGTCTTTGCGAAATACTTTTGTTGTAAACTGAAAGTCCCAAACCAACCAGACCTCCATATTGCCGTGGTATATCGACCCCCAGGTCAGCGAACGGACACGGACGAAGCACTCATCACAGAGGTAAAGCAAATCTGCCGTAGAAAACACTTATTAATACTTGGAGATTTCAACGCTCCCGATATCGATTGGGTGTCAATGTACTGCTCGCGATCGGAAAATTCATTCGAACAGAAATTACTAAAGTTGGTAAATGACGAGTTTCTTACTAAACATGTCACAATGAAGACGCGGTTCCGAAATGGGCAGCAGTCAAGCTGTTTGGAACTTATCATTAGTAGAGACGACAATCGCATCCTTGCAGTAAGTTCTTACGTGCTGCTTGGACGAAGTGATCATTGTGTTCTTGCTTGGGAGTACAGTCACTTTTCTGTACCCAAACGTCGTGCAGTTAGGCAGAGAAATGTATGGAAAGGGGATTATCCCAAAATGAAAGAATTACTAAATGGGATAGACTGGACCCCTGCACATGTACCTGACCCAAATGCTGCCTGGTTCTTCATTAGTAACTTGATTCAGCAGTTGGTAGAGAAATTCTGCCCACTTAAAAGGCGATCGTTCGTCTCCCGACCTGAGTGGGTGAAATCGGAAATAAAAAGGAATCTCAAGAAGAAAAGAAGACTGTGGAGAACATATGCCAGATATCAACAACCCGAACATTTTTCCGCTTTTAGGAAACTGCGAAATCGGTATCGGAATCTTCTGAGAAAAGAAAGATCAGCCTTTGAGTCAGAAATAGTCAAAGACATACCAAGAAATTCGAAAAGGTTTAATGCTTACGTTAATAAGGCAAAACGAAATTGCGACTGCAATTCTTGTCTTAAAGACAATCAGGGAAACAGGTTAACTGGTAACTCTGATAAGACCAGCCTCTTATCCAATTTCTTTATGTCCGTATATACCGAGGAACCACCATTTGACGAGGACGAATACTACAGTACTGCCACATCTACAAACAAAATAAGCACGGTGTCATTCCCAATGGACACACTAAGAAACTCTGAAACAGCTACAGCCCACCAAATCACCTGGCCCAGATGGTATATCCGCAAAAGTTCTCAATGAGCTCACAGACCAGCTGGCCTCTCGCTCTCCAAGATATTTGAAAGTTCGATGGAGGCGGGGGCTCTGCCAACCGAGTGGAAGATAGCCAATATAACCCCCATGTATAAAGGAGGAGAGAGGACATCACCAAACAGTTTCTGACCAGTCAGCCGCACAAGTATCTGTTGCAAAATGATGGAGAAGATAATCAAAACGGAACTGATGAGGCATCTTGAAGAGAATAACTTGCTTAGTTCATATCAACATGGATTTCGAAGTGGTCGATCCTGCCTCACAAACCTGCTCACGTCCATGGAAAGTTAGACAAAATCATTAGAAATGGGTTTGTCAGTCGATGCGGTCTACATTGACTTTAGCAAAGCCTTTGACAGGGTTCCACACAAACGTCTGATCTTTAAGCTCCGTCAAATGAGTGTGACTGGCAACCTACTCAAATGGATGGCCGACTTTCTCACAGACAGGCGCCAGCGTGTTTGTATCGGAGATGCCACGTCTCACTGGGAAACCGTTCACAGTGCAGTTCCGCAGGGCAGCGTTCTGGGTCCCATTTTGTTTCTGATATACGTAAATGACTGCCTGGATTGTCTGACATGCGAGAAGGTAATGTTCGCTGACGATCTGAAGTTATGGAACTCGATTGAAAAACCGGAGGATGCGCGGAAATTACAACAAAACTAAGATCGCTTGCAAACATGATGTGATGAGTGGCTGCTGAGCCTTAATCTAAACAAATTCCAAATAATCTGACTGCGGTCTAGTTCCAGAAGGATGATTAGGTTTGAATACCAGTACTTCATCAGTGGTCACCAACTCCAGGAGGCAAATATTCTAAAGGACTTGGGTATATGGATAATACCAATTCTCAAACCATCGTCGCACTGTGTGAATATCACAAATAAAGCTATGTGTATCTTAGGCGCAATCAGGAGGACCTTGGTTAATTTTGACGGGGAGCTTTTTGGGCGCGTGTTTTGAACATTTATCCGGCCGGGGTTGGAATATTGCGTTCAGGCGTGGCGCCCTTGGACAAAACATGACTACGCTCTGCTGGAGAAAGTTCAACGCAGGGCAACGAAACTAGTCAGAGGATTTGAATGCCTACCCTATGAGGGCCGCCTAGAAAGACTTAAAATGTTTCCTCTCTCTTATAGGCAATAGTGAGGGGATATGATCTTAGTCTTCAAACTGGTCAGTGGAGTTGATTGTGCTCTTCAGATGGCCAACTTTTTTTGAATTGGCAAACATGACAAGTCTCCGAGGACACCCATACAAACTGAAAAGAAAACACGCCAAACTTGAAGTGGGGGCCAACTTCTTTTCCCAACGGGTGATTGAAGAATGGAACAAACTGCCAGCCTCAGTTGTTCAGGCTGAAAGCATTGAAATGTTTAAAAGAAGACTTGATGCATTTTTACCTGATGAACATATATTTAGTCGACAGCAATGATCGATATGCTAAAACGACTATTGCCATATAACATTTGCTTGATTTGCTAGCGTCTATCTGTAAATATGGTTTTCAAAGGCTCTGCCTATCTCCTTTATATATACTGAATTATATGACCATCTGGGTCAACGTCGCAGGCTTATCATAAAATAAGACCTCATCGCAGAATAAAATGCTCTTTCAGAATGAGGGCCTGTAATCAATGTACTTATAAGCAAATAAAAAACTTTCTCTAATATGTTTCCTACTTAAAAACGGCTTGATTGTGGCGTTCGCCTGGTGCAGTTCAAATTCCTGCATCCTTTTCCTGATTATGGTTACAGAGAACATCGGCAGATATTCTCTGAGTTTGTCTTAATCGGCATATAATGATAGATTTTAGTGAACTACGAAAAATATCATCGTCCTGCTTACTTGTGGACCGTTTTGGTCCACCTAGTTTTCTTCTATGAACGACTCGATTATAAGAATGCGCCACAGAGTAACCTTACTTATATCAAAAATGCTAGCTAATGACTTAAGTGGCACTCCTTTTGCTGCAAGTTTCCGTATTCGTTCATCTTCAACTGCAGATAAATATTGTCTGGACATCTTTCTCGTACGGCGTGAAAAAGAAAAATGTCGGCATGTCGCGGCTTTTCATAAAAATGTTTGGTTACAGTTCCAGTTATCGGTGTGATAAAACGAAATACAATCATACAACATTATTATTGCATTTTTTGGCACAAGACGTCACAAATTTGCAAAAAATGAATTTTTAAAACTTAATTCATCCTTGTTTACCCGAAAACAACGTGATTTCTCATATCTGCATTTACCTAATTTTCGTGACCGTGAACTCAAATTTTCCATTCCCTCAAAGGATATATTTTAAATTTTTCTAGCAAATATTAATATTCCCTTATAGTACAATGCACACAAACAAGTAGGTTTGGTCCAGGAAGTGTAATAACGTAGGAAAACCCCTGGAAATCAAGAAACGTGGGATTTCACCCCGTTTCACCCAGTTTTGTCTTCAACAAAGAGAACTGATTTGAACTCTTTTTTAGTAAATAGATTTTTGTGCCTAGATCGGTAAAAAAACAAAATAAACAACCTCAAATGTGCGCGATACTTCCACCTCAAATTCAGAATTTAGAATTTAGAATTTATATTTGGTTAGCACCGGCATGGCACTGTCTAAACAAACATTAGTAACAAAATAAAGTTATGACAAGGTGTGCATATAAAATGTACAAATTCAATTCAATTCAATTCAATTTATTGAGGGAAATAGGCATGGGCCTTTGAGTACCCTATTTGTAACGTAAAATTAAGTGCGGTATACAGAGAAACCGTGTGGGTTGCAAAGGTACAAAAGGCGGTCATAAAATATGACAAGTGGTGCACGACTCTCGAGGGTTAAGATAAATTCCTCATTGCTCAGGCTCGTTGCGGAACATAAAACTGTCAAGGTTCCTTTTAAATCTTTCCAGCGATGGTGACATCACAACGTCTTCAGGGAGGGCATTCCATGGTTTAACCACTCTGACAGAGAAGGAGAACTTGCGCACATCCAGTCTCGCCTGCTGGACACGCAGTTTCAATGGGTGACCTCGGAGATGGGTCGTGGCGGCAAATTCAAAGAAGTCCGAGAATTCCAGGCAACAATCCAATCCCTTCACAATGCGGAATGTCTGCATGAGATCACCACGCATTTGCCTATAACTCAAAGGGAACAGATTAAGATTCATTAGGCGGGTTGGATATGGCAAGGAGCTTTGACTTCTAACCATTTTGGTGGCTTTCCTCTGTACTCTTTCGAGGCAGTTCTGATCTTGAACTGTCCAGATTTTCCAGGCGTGCATAGCATATTCCAACTGCGGCCTAATGAATGTTCCAAAGGTCTTAGCGAAAAGATCTTCATTGAAATCCAGAAAGGCTCGTCTGATGGCATGCAACACCGAAATTGCCCTCTTTCGCCACTTTCGAGCAGTGAGACGATGGTTTTAAAGGTGGTGGTCGTCAGCACACCAAGGTCCTTTTGGGTTTCCACGTCTTTTTAAGGCTTCACCGTTGAGAAAGTAACTTCTACTTTCGGCAGATCCAGACGGGTTGCCTAAGCGAAGTATTGTACACTTATCGACGTTGAACCGCAAAAAGCCAATAATTCGACCACTCCTCCAACCGAGTTAGGTTGATCTGCAGTTTATCTTCGTCAGCAGGGGCTCTGGATTACATTCCAGATTTTTAATGTCGTCGGCAAACATTGCTGCTTCACAGTCGAGATTCCTGACACAATCGTTCACGTATATTAAAAACAGTATTGGCCCTAGTACTGAACCCTGAGGAACCCCACTCTCGACCGCAGCAGAACTTGACCTCTCTTGGCCGATGCACACAACCTGGCGCCGACCCACGAGGAAGTTTTTGATCCACTTGAGGAGGTTACCTCTGATTCCAATTCGTTCTAGCTTGTACATCAGTCTCTCGTGCGGCACAGTATCGAAGGCCTTTTGAAAGTCAATGAAGGCAATGTGAACCGCGTGTCTATCTTCAAGTGCTTGGGTCCACCTCTGGAGCGAATACAGCAAATTCGTTGTGCCTGATCTTCCTTTTCTGAACCCGTGTTGACAGCTTGATAACAAATTATGAGTCTCTAGGAATTTCACCAATTCGCTCTTGATGATCCTTTCCATAATCTTGCCAAGGATGCATGTTAAGCTTATGGGCCTGTAGTTTGTCACTGACGCCCGGCTACCGCTTTTGTACAAGGGAGTTATATGTGCCAGCTTCCAATCGAAAGGAAGTGTTCCGGAGTCAATGGACTTTTGAAAGAGCACTGACAAAGGTGCGGAAAGTTCATTGGCGAGTTCTTTCAGAAGCTTGGGTGGAAGCTCGTCTGGTCCTGTGGATTTCGACTCTTTTAGTTCTTTTAATTCCTTTTGGATCAGAAATTCGGAGAATAGTATGTGGCTAATGCTCGCAGTCGGCGGGTTATCCACTGAGGGACGAAGGAACCTTGCCTCGTTTGTGAAGACTGAGCGGTAGAACTGGGAAAAGTACTCGGCTTTTTCCCTGTTTTCAGAAATTTCGACGCCCATGGCAGTCTTAATCAGTGGTATTTGATGTTTATTCCTTGTTCATCTACGGATGTAACTGTAGATTAACTTTGGATTCTGCGTTGCCTTTTGCAGCTAAATCTTCTCAAATTCTCTTCGCGTTTTAAGAATAAGGCTTTCTCATTTTGTTTCTCTGTGCTTTATACCTATTAAAAATAGGCGACTTGATTAGACTCGCAATATTTTCTCCACAACTTGTGCTTCCTGTTTATTTCCCTTTTTAAGTTGCTGTACTTTGTAATGTAGACAGAATTTGTCCCGCTAGGTCGACAGTAAGCGATGTTTTGAAATTAATGGTGAACTAGAAAAAATAGGTAGTGAAAAAACTCCTACCTGAAAAATGGAGACAGAGTTCAATAGGCATTCATTTTCGAAAAGAAAGTTGGAGAAAAAACTGCTTAGGAAAATAAGGTCAGGTGGTAGAGTAGGTAAATACAACAGTAGAATTTCAGAATGAGATAACGAAACGTCGAGATGATTCGTTCTTGATAACTTAGGCGTATGAAACAAAATCTCACGAAAATGCGTCAATGAACTTAATTCCTCAGCATTTTAGGATCCAGAATTGAATTCTGATGTGGTTAGTATCCAAAGAAACCGCAGCATGTTAGACAGTGGACCACCGGATGTGTACGTCCAAATGACGTCCTCGTTTAGTATATTGTATATTGTATATTTTGAAGGGTTACAGGCATTGCCCTTGATGACCCTATTAATGTTATGTTATCATTGCATGTGTACAGTCAATATAAAATGTTGTACATTTTAAAATGTTTGAGTCAAAGCATAAGATAACTTCAAATGCGTTTTCACAGCCATAGGCGAAACATTGTGGAAGAAAAGTAGAGCCCGAATGATTTTAAAAGGCTGGTTTTAAGATATCATGCTGTGACAGTCGTCTTTTGTCAAATACAATGCAATCAAACCTTCTTTTAAAATCAATAATGCTTTCAGAGTTAACCATCTCGCTTGGTAACGAGTTCCAAGGTCGAACCACTCGTTGGCTGAAACAAAACTTTCTGAGGTTCAATCGCGTGCGTTCGCTATTAACCTTGTAAGGATGACCACGCAGATGAGTTGTGCAGGCAAAGTCGAAGAAATCCTCCGATCTCAGGGTGGAATCATGGCCCCGGATAATCCAGAATGTCCAGGTGATAAAAGGAGACATCATAGTTAGTTTATTTATTTATTTAGAATTTATATTTGGTTAGCACCGGGAAGGCAATGTCTAAGCAAACATTAGTAACGAAATATAGTTATGAAAATGTGTGCAGATAAAATGTACAAATACATGACTATGTCAACAGTTAGCGATGTTTTAAAGTAAATGGTAAACTAGAAAAAATAGGCAGTACAAAAAAAACGCCTACCATAAAAATGGAGGCAGAGTTCAATAAGCCTTCATTTTTGAATAGAAGGTAGGAGAAAAAACTGCTAAGGAAAAAATGGTCAGGTGTTAGAGTAGGGTAATACTGCAGTAGCATTTCAGAATGAGATAATGAAACGTCGAGGTGATTCGTTCTTGATCACTTAGGCTTATGAAACAAAATCTCACGAAAATGCGTCAATGAACTTAAGTCCTCAGCATCTTTGGATCCAGAATTGAATTCTGATGATGGTTAGTATCCAAAGAAACGGTAGCATTTTAGACTGTGGACCACCAAATGTGTACGTCCGAATGACGTCATCGTTTGGATGACTGGTGATATAAGGAGACATCATAGTTCATGGGCGACCCGAGGTAGTGAAAATATAGTTTCAATTGGGTCACCTAAATTCCCAATGGTCCTTTCTCCGAGTTATGAGGAAAGCTACTGGGAAAAGATGAGGAAAATAAAAGGTTAATAGAATCAGTGTTAAGATAAATGTGCAGTCTTCGCTTGAATGCAGATAGACTAGTTAACGACCTAATTTCAATTGGCAAGTTATTCCAAAGAAAACTATACCTAGAAGCAAAGAAGAGAGAGCGTTTACACGTGGAAGATGCAGGTGGAGGTATAATTAGTGCAGAAGTTCTTAGGTTATAAGGAAGACTAACGGGGTAATGACAGAAAGCTTGGGGAGAGTTGAACTATTATTTAGTCGGAAAAGGAACCAAAAGCCTGCTTCAAGTCTCCTGACTCAAAGAAATTTTTGCTTCATTAGCTGGCATCTTGTTGAGTAGGAAGTAGTTAAAAGAGTCGGAAATATGAGTTTTTTTGTGAAAAGTCTTTGGACATTTTCAATTTTTGAACGGCTAGATTCGTTCATTAAACCGAGAAAGTACAGCAAAATTCAAGAATGGGAAGTACAAACATACGATAAAGTCTTAATTTAATTTCAGGAAGGTATAAATTATAAGAAATAAAGCCGCAAATCCGAGCAGCTTTGGCCGTAATTCTATCGGCATTCGGCGAAAGATCTAATTTATTGGTGTAGCTTAGGCCCAAGTCCTTGATGGAGGAACATTCAATCATAGGGCAACCTTCAAAAATAAGAGGTTGCGGCAGCCTTACAGGCCCAAAACTCCTGTAGCGACACTTAGTAGGTGATATCTCCATTAGCCATGTGGAGCTCCAGGCCGAAAGAGCGTCTAAGTCTGAATGAATTTGTTCTAGGCACCGTTCGGTCATAGAGTTAGAGAAGGAATACACGCATTTGAGATCATCAGCATAAATTAAAGATTGAGAATGTTTAACTATCGATGAAATATCATTTATATACAGTAAGAACAACAAAGGAACTAGAACGGTACCTTGAACGACACCACTAACAATCGGGGAAGCACTTGAGTATGAGGACTCTACTAAAACGTTTTGCTTTCGATCATTTATGTATTATCTAATAAAAGTCAGTAAGGGGACTAAGAAATCCTATAGCTTCTAGTTTAGCTAGAAGTCATTTATGAGGCACTTTATCGAATGCCTTACTAAGATCAAAAATAGATAACTACCACAGCGAGATGATCATTACGAAGAGAGGTTAGTAGATTTAGAAACGACATGTGGCAGGTTTCACAAGAGCGGTCCGGTAAGAAGCCGTGTTGAGAAAAAGTTTATAATTTGATTGCTTATGCAAAAATCCGTGATTTGTTTTGCAATTAGTTTTTCGAAGAGTTTAGCAGGAGAGGGCGTTTTATGAACACCGCGATAGTTATGAATGTCCGAGCGGGAAGCAGATGTAAAAACTGGTAATATAATAGAAGTTTTCCAATAATCGGGGAAGAAACCATTTTCGAGAAATAGTGAGAATAACTTGCTTAGTAAATGTGGAAAATCCCTTAACTGTTTAATAAGTGAGTTTGGAATGTTATCAGTTCCAACCGAATGTGAATTTTTAGGTGAGCTTTTTCCTTTTGAATACATGAAGGAAAGAAATTAATGGTTGTTAGAAGCGAATTTGAAGGCAGAGGAATAGTGGGAGTTGGGCTAGTTCTAGTGGTAAAGTGGTTGGCAAAAAACGAATTTAACAATTCTGCTTAGCCCAAATCGTCTGTAACAAATTTTTTGTTACAGTTGAGTAAGGGCGGAGTTACATTCAGACGCTTAGCCGATGACCGAACATGGAAGATATGAGCAACAGATTTGGATGAATTGCCATCACTTCGTGCCCGAGACTCCCTACGCTTATCTCTCGCGAGCCTAATTTTCGATGCTAATTCAAATATTTGCGCAATCCTTAAATGAACTGACAAAGAGCTTTAAGATGAATCTTTAAGTTGCTTTCGTAGTTTTTTAAGTCTGTTCTGGAGAAAATGCGGAACAGTAGAAGAAGCTGTATTTGAATTAAAAATCTTAAACGGGAAAAAAGCCTGGATTTTTTCTGTGAGGCACTGCAATAGCTCACGGAAAAAGTTTGGATCGTTAATTTCGAATATGCTATGCCAATCTAGAGTGCTTACGAAATTATTTATCATTTCATGGTTTGTGTAAGCAAATTCGAGGTTATTGCATTTAACCTCAGGCGACTCGAAGTACGAAAATACAGTTTCAAGAGGGTCACTTAAATTCCTGATTGTCCTTTCTCCGATTCATGGGGAAAGCTACTGGGAAAAGATGAGGAAAATAAAAGGTTAATAGAATCAGTGTTAAGATAGATGTGCAGTCTTTGCTTGAATGCAGATAGACTAGTTAACGACCTTATTTCAATTTGCAAGTTATTCCAAAGAAAACTATACCTAGAAGCAAAGAAGAGTGAGCGTTTACACTTGGACGATGCAGGGGGAGGTATAATTAGTGCAGAATTTCTTAGGTTATAAGGAAGACGAACGGGGTAGTGACAGAAAGCTTGGCGAGAGTTAAGCTATTATTTAGTTGGAAAAGGAGACAAAAGCCTGCTTCAATTCTCCTGACCAAAAGAAATTTTAAGCTTCATTAGCTGGCATCTTGTTGAGCAGGAATTAGTTTAAATAGTCGGAAAGAGGAGTTTTTTTGTGAAGTCTTTGGACATTTTAAATTTTTGAACGGCTCGATTCGTTCATTAAACCAAAGAAAGGACAGTAAAATTCAAGAATGGGATGTAAAAATATACTATAAAGTCTTAATTTAAATTTCAGGAAGGTAGACATTATAAGAAATAAAGCCGCAAATCTGAGCAGCTTTGGCCGTAATTCTATCGGCATGAGGCGAAAGATCTAATTTATTGGTGTAGCTAAAGCCTAAGTCCTTGATGGAGGAACATTTAATCATAGGGGAACCTTCAAAAATAAGAGGTTGTGGCAGCCTTACAGGCCCAAAACTCATGTAGCGACACTTGGAAGGTTAGAACTCCATTAGCCATGTGGAGCTCCAGGCCGAAATAGCGTCTAATTTTGAATGAAATTTTTCTAGGCATCGTTAGGTCGTTGAGTTAGAGAAGGAATACACGCATTTGAGGTCATCAGCATGAATGAAAGACGGACAATGTTTAACTATCGATGAAATATCATATATATATATATATATATATATATATATATATATATATATATATACAGTTATAACGACAAATGACCTAATACGGTACCTTGAAGGACACCACTAACAATCGTTGTAGCACTTGAGTATGAGGACCCCACTAAAACTTTTTGTTTTCGTTCATTTACGTATGATCTAATAAAGTCAGTGAGTGGACTACAAAATCTTATAGCTTCTAGTTAAGCTAGAAGTCGTCTTTGAGGCACTTTATCGAATCTCTTTCTAAGATCAAAAACGATAACTACTAAAGCTAGATGATCATTACGAAGAGAGGTTAGAAGATTTAAAAAAGACATATGGCGGCTCGTTTAAAAGCCGTGTTTGGAAAAGTTGATAATTTGATTGTTTATACAAAAATCCGTGATTGTTTTGCAATTAGTTTTTCGAAGTGTTTAGCAAGAGAGGGCATTTTATGAACACCGCAATAGTTATGAATGTTCGAACTGGAACCAAATTTAGCGGCTTTAACTTCAAAGTCGCTGAAGCTAAAAGGTTGTCTTCCCGTTGCACAACCCCCAAATCTGGTCAAACTTTTTTCAGCGATTGAAGTTGACCTTATTTTCTCTAATCATGAGCACTCAGCTCAATATTTGAAAAAAACAAGTTGTTTATCTGTAGGGATAAAATCCCAATGGAACGTCGGGTTTCACCCTCATTAAAAAACAAGAAGCCTTCGTCTACACCTTCAATATCAAAAGTTATTTCAGAGGTTTATCCTGTAGACAATGCAAGCCCACGGCCCTCCGGATCGACATGAATTTCGATTCCGGCTGAATCTTCACCAGTAAACCTTGTTCCTGGTGTGAGTGCAATTGTGTTAAGGCCTCTTCTTTCTCATCCCAAGCAAACCATGCCTGCTATAGCTGCAAATCAAGTAAACCTAAGAAAACTCCTAGTAAATCTGAATCATTGGCTAATCCAGGCATTAAAATCAGTTATGTCATTACCGATGGAAAACCTGCTAACACCTCAGCATCCACAACAGATTCGAACGCTAACGTTAGCATCTTTCCCAACCCAAAATGTGTCCGAAATCCCCAAATAATTAACTCTTCTTATTATGTTACCAGTTTTTCGAAATCATTTATTCCTTTTTCAAATGCACGTTTTCCGCCAATTTATGCTTACTGCCCACAAAATCTCATTTCTATGCCACCCCCTATCTTTCAAACGCCACAATATAGCCTTCCTTTCCAAGGTTTTCATCCAAATATGCCGTTGTACAATAATCTCAGTTCTCTTAACAGTAACATTTCGACAAATTGTAGACCAGAGCAATTTTGTTTCCCACCTTTCGTTTCTTCTTTTCAGTTTTCTTCTCCACCACCAAATTATACTTTTTTTATAAATACTGATGAGCGTAACCTGCAGCTCAGGAATACGCTCAGCTTAGTTTCACTCAATGCTAGATCAGTTGTAAATAAAATGGCCGAGCTAAGAACAGTAGCCTTTGAGCTTGATCCAGATGTGCTGTGCATCACTGAATCCTGGGCTCACTCTCTTATTTCTGACTCAACGCTTGCTATAAATAATTTCAATTTGTACCGACAAGACCACGCTGAAAAACGTGGCGGTGGTTGCCTACTTTATATTAAGTCATCCTTTGTACATTTCCCTTTTCAGCTGAGCATTTCGTCCTTTTCTGGAAATGTATGCTTTCCTTCGGTCATCCTCCCTCACAATAAAAAGGCGTTTATTGGCTGTGTCTATAATCCTTCGTGTTATTCTGGCAATGAAAGCGAGCTCTGTGAACTATTTGAAAAAGTTGCAAACACTCAATTCGATGTCTAAAATAAGCGTAGGCGATTTCAATCTCCCGGACATTGACTGGCAGGCAAATTCCTCTCAGCCTAAACATCAGAAATTGGTCGATACTATTAACTTTTCAAACATTTCCCAACTGGTCAGATCAGTTACTAGAAATGACAACATTTTAGATTTAATTTTTACAAATGATGTCCACACTCTCTTTATGAATTTTCATCATGATCTTTTCAAAAGTAATCACGCAAAAATTCACTGTTGTTTTCCAGTCCCCCTTCTTTACGAAGCCTGAGGTTAAATGCAATAACCTCGACTTTGCTAACAGAAACCATGAAATGATAAATAATTTCGTAAGCACTCTAGATTGGCAAAGCATATTCGCAATCAACGATCCAAACTTTATCCGTGAGCTGTTGCAGAGCTTCACATAACAAATCCAGGCTTTAATCCAGTTTAAGATTTTTAATTCAAATACAGCTTCTTCTACTGTTCCGCATTTTCTCCAGAACAGACTTGAACAATTACATAAACACTTTAAAGAATTATCTTAAAGCTCTTTGTCAGTTCATTTAAGGTTTGCACAAATATTTGAATTAGCTTCGAAAATTATGCTCGCGAGCGATAAGCGTAGGGAGTCTCGGGCACGAAGTGATGGCAATTCATCCGAATATGTTGCTCATATCTTCCATGTTCGGTCATCGGCTAAGCGTCTGAACGTAACTCCGCCCTTACTCGACTGTCACAAAAAAATTGTTACAGACGATTTGGGCTAAAGCAGAATTGTTAAATTCGTTTTTGCCAACCACTTTACCATTGAAACTATCCCCACTCCCACAATTCCTCTGCTTTTAAATTTGCTTCTAACAAACATTAATTTCTCGTCTTCATGTATTCAAAAGGAAATAGCACACCTAAAAAATTCACATTCGGTTGGAACTGATAACATTCCAAACTCAATTATTAAACAGTTAAGGGATTTTCCACCTTTACAAAGCAAGTTATTCTCAGTATTTCTCGAAAATGGTTTCTTCCCCGATTATTGGAAAACTTCTATTATATTACCAGTTTTTAAATCTGCTTCCCGCTCGGACATTCATAACTATCGTGGTGTTCATAAAACGCCCTTTCTTGCTAAACCTTTCGAAAAACTAATTGCATAACAAATCACGGATTTTTGCATAAGCAATCAAATTATAAACTTTTCCCAACACGGCTTCTTACCAGACCGCTCTTGTGAAACCTGCCACATGTCTTTTCTAAATCTACTAACCTCTCTTCCTAATGATCATCTATCTGTGGTAGTTATCTATTTTGATCTTAGTAAGGCATTCAATAAAGTGCCTCATAAACGACTTCTAGCTAAACAAGAAGCTATAGGATTTCGTAGTCCCCTTACTGACTTTATTAGATCATACCTAAATGATCGAAAGAAAACGTTTTAGTAGGGTACTCATACTCAAGTGCTACCCCGATTGTTTGTGGTTTCCTTCAAGGTACGTTCTAGTTCCTTTGTTGTTCTTACTGTATATAAATGATATTTCATCGATAGTTAAACATTCTCAATCTTTAATTTATGCTGATGATCTCAAATGCGTGTATTCCTTCTCTAACTCTACGACCGAACGGTTCCTAGAACAAATTCATTCAGACTTAGACGCTCTTTCGGCCTGGAGCTCCACATGGCTAATGGAGTTCTAACCTTCCAAGTGTCGCTACATGAGTTTTGGGCCTGTAAGGCTGCCGCAACCTCTTATTTTTGAAGGTTGCCCTATGATTGAATGTTCCCTCCATCAAGGACTTGGGCTTAAGGTTCACCAATAAATTAGATCTTTCGCCTCATGCTGATAGAATTACGGCCAAAGCTGCTCAGATTTCCGACTTTATTTCTTATAATTTATACCTTCCTGAAATCAAAATAAGACTTTATCGTATGTATGTACTTCCCATTCTAGAATTTTGCTGTCCTTTCTTCGGTTTAATGAACGAATCTAGCCGTTAAAAATTGAAAATGTCCAAAGAAATTTCACAAAAAACTCATATTTTCCGACTCTTTTAACTACTTTCCTACTCAACAAGATGCCAGCTAATGAAGCTAATATTTCTTTGGGTAAGGAGACTTGAAGCAGGCTTTTGTCTCCTTTTCCGACTGAATAGTAGTTCAACTCTCCCCAAGCTTTCTGTCATTACCCCCGTTAGTCTTCCTTATAACCTAAGAAATTCTGCACTAATTATACCTCCACCTGCATCTTCAACGTGTTAACGCTCTCTTCTTTGCTTCTAGGTATAGTTTCTTTTGGAATAACTTTGCCAATTGAAATAAGGTCGTTAACTAGTCTATCTGCATTCAAGCGAAGACTGCACATTTATCTTAACACTGATTCTATTAACCTTTTATTTTCCTCATCTTTTCCCAGTAGCTTTCCTCATGACTCGGAGAAAGGACCATTGGGAATTTAGGTGACCCATTTGAAACTATATTTTCACTACCTCGGGTCGCCCATGAACTATGATGTCTCCTTATATCACCAGTCATCCAAACGATGACGTCATTCGGACGTACACATTTGGTGGTCCACAGTCTAAAATGCTACCGTTTCTTTGGATACTAACCTACATCAGAATTCAATTCTGGATCCAAAGATGCTGAGGACTTAAGTTCATTGACGCATTTTCGTGAGATTTTGTTTCATAAGCCTAAGTGATCAAGAACGAATCACCTCGACGTTTCATTATCTCATTCTGAAATGCTACTACAGTATTACCCTACTCTAACACCTGACCATTTTTTCCTAAGCAGTTTTTTCTCCTACCTTCTATAAAAAAATGAAGGCTCATCGAACTCTGCCTCCATTTTTATGGTAGGTGTTTTTTGTACTGCCTATTTTTTCTTGTTCACCATTAATTTGTAAACATCGCTAACTGTTGACATAGCAGGACAAGTTATGTATTTGTACATTTTATCTGCACACATTGTCATAACTTTATTTCGTTACTAATGTTTGCTTAGACAGTGCCTTAGCGGTGCTAACCAAATATAAATTCTAAATTCTACAAAATTCTAAATTTAAAAACTAGTATTATAATAGAAGTTTTCCAATTATCTGGGAAGAAACCATTTCCGAGATATACTGAGAATAATTTGCTTAAGATATGTGGAAAATCACATAACGGTTTAATAAGTGAGTTTGGAATGTTATCAGTACCAACCGAATGTGAATTTTTAGGTAAGCTATTTCTATTTTGAATACGTGAAGGTGAAAAATAATGGTTGTTAGAACTGAATTTGAAAGCAGATGAATTGTGGGAGTTGGGTCTAGTTTCAGTGATAAAGTGGTCGGCAAAAACGAATTTAACAATTCTGCTATGCCCATATCATCTGTAATAATTTTTTGTTACAGTCGAATAAGGGCGGAGTTACATTCAGACGCTTAGCCGATGACCGAACATGAAAGATTTGGGCAACAGATTTGGATGAATTGACATTACTTAGTGCCTGAGACTCCCTACGCTTATCTCTCGCGAGCCTTATTGTCGATGCTTATTCAAATATTTGTGCAATCCTTAAGGGAACTAACAAAGAGCTTTTAGATGAATCTTCAAGTTGCTTTCGTAATTTTTAAAAGTCTGTTTTGGAGAAAATGTGGAACAGTAGAAAGCTGTATTTGAAATAAAAATCTTAAACGGGATAAAAGCCTGGATTTTTCTGTCAGGCTCTGCAACAGCTCACGGAAAAAGTTTGGATCGTTGATTGCGAATATGCTTTGCCAATCTAGAGTGCTTACGAAATTATTTATCATTTCATGGTTTCTGTTAGCAAAGTCGAGGTTATTGCATTTAACCTCAGGCTTCGTAAGAAGGGGGACTGGAAAACAACAGTGAATTTTTGCGTGATTACTTTTGAAAAGATCATGATGAAAATTCATAAAGAGAGTGTGGACATCATTTGTAAAAATTAAATCTAAAATGTTGTCATTTCTAGTAACTGATCTGACCAGTTGGGAAATGTTGGAAAAGTTAATAGTTTCGACCAATTTCTGATGTTTAGGCTGAGAGGAATTTGCCTGCCAGTCAATGTCCGGGAGATTGAAATCGCCTACGCTTATTTTGACATCGAATTGAGTGTCTGCAACTTTTTCAAATAGTTCACAGAGCTCACTTTCATTGCCGGAATAACACGAAGGATTATAGACACAGCCAATTAACGCCTTTTTATTGTGAGGGAGGATGACTGAAGCAAAGCATACATTTCCAGAAAAGGACGAAATGCTCAGCTGAAAAGGGAAATGCACAAAGGATGACTTTATATAAAGGAGGCAACCACCGCCACGTTTTTCAGCGTGGTCTTGTCGGTACAAATTGAAATTATCTATAGCAAGCGTTGAGTCAGAAATAAGAGAGTGAGTCCAGGATTCAGTGATGCACAGCACATCTGGATCAAGCTCAAATGCTACTGTTCTTAGCTCGGCCATCTTATTTACAACTGATCTAGCATTGAGTGAAACTAAGCTGAGCGTATTCCTGAGCTGCAGGTTACGCTCATCAGTATTTATAAAAAAGTATAATTTGGTGGTGAAGAAGAAAACTGGAAAGAAGAAACGAAAGGTGGGAAACAAAATTGCTCTGGTCTACAATTTATCGAAATGTTACTGTTAAGAGAACTGAGATTATTGTACAACGGCATATTTGGATGAAAACCTTGGAAAGGAAGGCTATATTGTGGCGTTTGAAAGATAGGGGGTGGCATAGAAATGAGATTTTGTGGGCAGTTAGCATAAATTGGCGGAAACGTGCATTTGAAAAAGGAATAAATGATTTCGAAAAACTGGTAACATAATAAGAAGAGTTAATTATTTGGGGATTTCGGACACTTTTTGGGTTGGGAAAGATGCTAACGTTAGCGTTCGAATCTGTTGTGGATGCTGAGGTGTTAGCAGGTTTCCATCGGTAATGACATAACTGATTTTAATGCCTGGATTAGCCAATGATTCAGATTTACTAGGAGTTTTCTTAGGTTTACTTGATTTTGCAGCTATAGCAGGCATGGTTTGCTTGGGATGAGAAAGAAGTGGCGTTGCCACAATTTCACTCGAACCAGGCATAAGGTTAACGGGTGAAGGCTCAGCTAGAATATAAATTCCTGTCGATCCGGAGGACCGTAGGCTTGCATTAGCTAGAGGACAAACCTCTGAGATAACTTTTGGTATTGAATGTGTAGACCAAGGCTTCTTGGTTGCTAATGAGGTTGAAACCCGACGTTCCATTGGGGTTTTATTCCTACAGATAAACAACTTGTTTTTTTTCAAATATTGAGCTGAGTGCTCATGCTTAGAGAAAATAAGGTCAACTTCAATCGCCGAAAAAGGTTTGACCAGATTTGGGGGGGGGGGTTGTGCAACGGGAAGACAACCTTTTAGCTTCAGCGACTTTAAAGTTACAGCCGCATGAGTAAAGGAAATGAAATGCAACGTCCAAGGGGATTTCACTCTTCGGGACGTTTTTTAACAAGAAAATTGTAACTTCTCTTACGTCTGTCAACTGACTCATTACTCACCATGTTTATAAAAAGCCCTTGTTTCTCGCATTGTTGAGAAGTGAGTGAAGACAACTTTCCCTTAAAAATGGTACCAAGGATCGTGAAGAGAGAACAATATTTAGACATAAATGTATTTAAGTTTCTAGGGCGTCAAGGTTTAATTTCTTCATGCTTATGGAGGGTTGCTCTAATGGAAGTTTTACGCTAAGAGAATGTTTGCGTCTAAGCGCGGAATGGGGTTTCATATTGATTTTAAAATATAAGTATTTTTCAAATCGATAATATGAAAGGAAAATTGTCACTAGTGAAGTTTTGTGGAGTAAAAGATATAACATTTGAAATAAAGGGCATCAAATTTCACGAGTTAGGCAATCTACTGTAAGATCGGTCTGAGCACTGAACCTTCTGGAACCCCACTCTCGATGACTGTGAGCTTTGCTCGCGCTTCACCTACTCAGAACACTTGGGAACGACCAACAAGTAAATGCTTGGTACACGTATGAAGTTTGCCTCCAATACCAAACATTCTCAACTTATAAAGGAGACGCTGGTGCGGAACATTATCGAACGCCTTCTGAAAATTAATGTAAGCCACATGCACAGTGTCTTTTGCACCGACTGCTATTGTCAAGCCTTTCATCGTATAAAGTAAGTTTGTAACCCACGATCTTCCCCTACGAAAGCCATATTATGCATTTGATAAGAGGTTATGGGTTTTTAAATAAATCATTAATTCCTTTTTCACAACCTTCTCCATAACCTTGCAACCGATTGAGGTCAGGCAAAACTAGCACTTTTGTGAAACGATTTAATGTGGGCTGTTTTCCGGTCGGTAGGAAGAATTCCCGTATTGAACAATTTCTGGCATAGAAAGGATAGTGGTTTGGCCAGCTCTCGAGCAAAGTTCAAGGAACAACTTTTTGGAATCTAATTGGGGCTGGGGGATTTGCATGCCTTCAGACTTTTTAGTTCTTTAAAGACCGCCTCTTCTCGAAAGAGCATTTCCTAAATAATTGGCGCTCCCATAGTCTCGTAACTTGATGTAATAAAAACAGCTTCTCTGGTGAAAACCGAGTGAAAGAACTACGAATAGTGTTCAGGTTTTGTTTTTAATTTCTGATATCTAGAAACCGGTATCATTTCTCCTAACAGAAATCGGGTTCCTGTTACGTGTGCTTTTTGTACATAGCTTTAAAGCAATTTGGGATTGTAAACGGCTCCCTGGAGCAAATCTCTCTTGTAATCCCTACGTCTTTTGAAGGTCAAGCTTCTAACCTTGTTCTTTTGAATTTTGTATACATGCAAGTACAAATTTTCATCGGATCGGCAACATTTCTTCCAAAGCATTCCTTTCCTGTTAATCTATCTTTTTAAGATATCTTGTTAGTCACTGTTTTCTGTCAGATATCCTTAGTTTTAATGCAGGAAAGTGGCATTTTATTAGATTTAACAACGACTCCTTAAATAAATTCCAGTCCTCAGTGACGTCCCGGAGAAGAGAAGATCCCAGTCTAAACGTGATGTTTCAGCTCTCAATTTGCGAAAGTTTCCTCGCCATAGATTGGGCCTGGTTTCATTTACTGCAGATAGCACATTATATAAACCATACTCTCATGAAAGTTCTGTATGATCACTAGACCAAGTGGAGGTAGGCATTGTACCGCGTCAATATTTTCAGAATCAAGCTTGTTGACTTCCACGTGCTCTCTTTGTAACAAATCCACGTTTTTGGAGAAGAGCTTCAAGGTTTTTAGCCCATTATATAAACCATACTCTCATGAAAGTTCTGTATGATCACTAGACCAAAGTGGAGGTAAGCATTGTACCGCGTCAATATTGTCAGAATCAAGCTTGTTGACTTCCAGATGCTCTCTTTGTAACAAATAAACGTTTTTTGAGAAGAGCTTCAAGGTTTTTCTTTATGGACGGTGATTGAACGAATGCTTTGAGCACGGCGCCTGCAGCTCGTTCCATCGAATGATTATATTATTTCCAATTATCCATTTGGTAATTTTTAGAAATTTGTTGACGCAGGAGTAAGCATAACTTTCACATCAGCTAGTTTTGAAAACGACAAAGATTTATAAACAGTTCTTCATTGTGGATTTTTTATATAAAGTTTTAAGCACTTTTAAGGAGTTTTCGATAACAAATCTAAATTGTTTTAATTAATCAATTATAATTCTAATATTAGACCAATTTTGCACAATCATTTTATTTATTGGGAACATTCCTCGCGCGTCTGCTCAGGCTGCGGGTGCGTGCTATTATCTATAAGAAGTAATCCTTTTCGGAAAATCAAATAAACTGTTTAAGCCATAGTTATTATCTTTTTAGCTTCATAAGGTTTTCTTTGTTATGTCATGCCATTTATCATTCTCAGTTAATTAATTACTTTCAAAACCAATTCCTTAAAATTTTTCCATTTCGAAATGAGTTTATAGGTCAAGTTCTTTGTTCTTCCGGAAACGGGATTTAGATTCTCTTTACCGGGTTTTTGGTGAAATTTCTTTGGCATAAACCTGTTTTTAGTAACTGCAGTTAACCTTGCCAGCACCAGCCTCCCTTGCTCCGTCTAGCCACGTCAGAAATTTTTTGGTAAATAATTAGGCTTGTAACTGCTTCTCACTGTGCGTTAGCGTGCTCAAAGGTGACTGGCTTAGAATATGTAATATTTGCGCAATTGCGCAAATATTACAATGCCATTAATGGCACTGTTTTCGAAGGTAAACTATACCACCAACATTTCCAATGCTTATATGCCTCGTAGATCTTCTGGAATATTCTCTGCTCACCCCGAATAATCTTTGGTATTAGTGTCATTCCTGAAATGGGCTGAATAATACTATAAAGGGGCATCATACCATTCAAGAGAAATATTCCGTAAGACAAAATAGCCGACATATTTACCTGTTTACTTTGCACTCACAGTCACCCTCTCGGACGCCTTTGCGAACACCAACCTACAGCACTACAAAGAAACTTAAAGTAGTCAAAGAGATGTTGAGATGACATTGCTACCCAATGAGAATTCACACTGTACCTATTTCGGTATATTGGAATATGAATACATCCAATCGATATCGAGAGTTTTAGGGTAGTCCTCCGGTTTATGCTTTTCTGATTGTAAATGTGTTTCATAGGCATTAATTACAAACATCAGGTCACTGCTGCACGAAAGACAAATTTTAGCTACAACTTGCCACCATAATTTGAATACAGTTTTATGAACACCCTCTAAATTGGCAAAGACGTTATACCGTACTTCCGACACATGTAATAGCTAAAGGCTAGCTAAGACGTGTGTTTCGCCGATATTTCTGCTGCTGCGTGTCGCAGCAACGAGGGCTTCGGCTCATCAGTGGGTCCTCCAGCATCCTCTGTGGGGTTTCTGGTATATGAACTCCAGAGAATAATAGGGCCCCAGTCACTTAACTCATACCCTGTAATTAATAATATCAGAAATTATTGCCTTGTCCATTCTAAATTATTATCCTTGCTAATTCAAATAATCGGATAGGATTGGTTGTAACCACTGCTTGAATTCAGGTGTAGAAACGCAATATAATATTTAAGATCCCACTTACACATTAAGTGTAGGACAGGCCCATATACTGAGTTTTTTGGGTTAAATTCCGCTTTTAATGCATCCATTTCACAATATTCACTCGCTTTTTGTTTATACAAACTAGGGAATAACGTATATAAGGTCTATAGAAACTGATGTTAATGCTAGTTACTCATTCTTGTGAACATTAGGGATCAATATAGACTATTGGCGAAGCGTTAGATATTTTGAAAGTGCTGCAGTCGCATCCATAATGGAGTAACGAAAACTATCAGCTTAGTTATTGACAGTCTCTTTGTGGCTGTCGTTCGCCTCAGCTGCCACCATAGGTGTGTCGTTGAACTTTATTTTGCCCAGTTTCCAGATAATGCAGCAACTTCTGTTTTTAAACTCGAAAAAAGCGTGATGCTGCAGAAAATTCTTACTATGCGTCCTAGGATGCACACAAGTTCTCATTGAGAACCATGGATCCACGGAAGGTCACTAATGCACAGCTAACTCCTTACTTCCTTGCCACAAATATCTCCTTTAATTTCTTTCTATTAGTTTTAAATAACTGGATGACATAGATGTAGATATCTAAAAGTGCTGGTTATAATTAAGACAGTATCAAGAACTCTCAGGTCAATTTAACTTTACGATAAACTTTAAATAAAATTAGCGTAGCTTATGGGTATTCAAACAAGGTGAACAAATTAACTGTGCAGTGCTCTTAACCTTATTAGTGCATCACCTAAGGCTGGAGTTTATAGTAGAGCTCTAAATTTCTTTTTGCTGAGTCATTCTATTGCTCTATGGTAGTTTTCCCACCGAACCGTGCAGCGAGGTATTTGATGATTAACGCTCGCCTTTCACTTCAATTATATAAAAAGAACTACAGCAGGTTTGCTAATTAGCTTTTAAATTTCTCATTAATGAAAGCAAGTCAAAAATCACAACGCTTCTGAAAACAACAATGTTTAGGGCAATTTAAGTCAGTAAAATGAAACGTATCGGCTAATTAAGGTTTATTTTATATTAACTGATACACCACCGAATAAATGCTGATAAACTGCACAGTAATTGCCCTAAACGAGCTTGCGAAGGATGGGATGAATTATAAGATTTGGCGAAAGCTATTAAATACTATCGAACGCAGCTCAATGCTGTGTCAACACCTGTCAATTGAACCAATTAACTCACGTTTATTTCCACGTATACCCAAATTTTAATAACATTTACCACCGAGATAACTTGGTTGTGCTTAATGTGCTACGTTCAGTTTAAATGCATCTTAATTTTTATGAAAACAGCTTCTCAGTTTATGTAGTTTTAGGATAGTTGATCCTTTAGGAGATTATGAAGCCAATATTTTGGCAATTTCTTAGTTGCGTTCGTTGGGTAAAATTAACAGTTTTTGATTTAACTGTGATAAATTGTTTGCTTATGGAATGTCAATCCAGCACTCAACGGAACTGTTAAATGTTTGATGCGTTATTTTATAAGCGGCTTTTGTGTCAACCGGCATGACTACCTTGACGGACTATGATTGCTTTTTTTTCATTACGAATTGTTAGTCTGTGATTATATTTTGCAGCTGCAGTATTCGAGTACATTTATAGCAACTGTATAGCTGAATTTTTTTTATCGTAATCGAGAATGTATCAGTCCGAAATCAATACAAGGACGATAAAAACGCGTCGATTAAAAATAACTACGACGTCCAGATGGAATTGAATTGAATAAATTTTTAGATTGCCTAGCTGGCATAAAATACTTGACGTATGAGCCCTGAATTGTTGCCCCGCAACCTTCAAAGCCTCTTACTATTTCTTCGCATTTTAGGCCATGAGAATTCAGTTATTCCTTGGGACTTTGGTTCTTCTGTTCAACCATGCCTTTGCCAAAACATTTCGGGCAACAATGCCTGGTGCCTACCCCAAAAAACCCGACGACTACATTTGTACTCAGATTCCTCTTCCGCAGTTCGAGGATGCGGTGGGATACATATCAAAGTTCAAGCCAATAGTGAATGCTTCTGTGCACCACATCATTCTGAGTGGATGCTCTAGCTGGATGGAAGGAACACAAGCGAAGAAGCCCGGACCCTGTACTTCCCAGTGTCGATCAACAATACTGTATGCTTGGGCTCACAATGGAGCACCTCTCACGCTGCCCAAAGGCAGCGCTTTTGAAATGGGCCGACTAACAAAGACCAAATCTCTGACAATGGAAGTTCACTACATGCGGAAGGAAACCGAACCGGACTACGCAACCGTTGAGCTTACCTACACTTACACTCCCACGCCCTACCATGCGGGAATTCTTCTCATGTTCAACGCTGAGGGCAGTATTCCTCCACTCACTCAGCATTTCACGACAAATATATCTTGTAGGTGAGTAAAATGGAGACGCCTTAGTGAGTTTTTAACTGTGTAATATGTTAAAATTCAATTTTTAAAATGTTTGCCTATAGACTACTATGCTGATAAGACTGGTTGATGCCAGGAAGTAAGCTTGCACGACAACCTCAACATCCATTGTTAGACCGTTGCGAGTGCATCGAAGGAAAGCGGAACGCTGGTAATCTGTTCGAGCGTCGGGACAGACTGGGTAACGCCACCACCACATGAATTGGAATATTTGCGGTCAACGAAAGTGTGGCTCGGTGCCAGAAACCGAATACTCAAGAGTATTCTCTATAACTACCCGACCTCAACCTCAAACCTCGCGTCCGCACCCGTCTATGGTTTGGATGCGGCCATTCTAAAATCCCTATTCCCATCCTTGCTTTTTCTCAATGAATTAGAGACTTTAAACACATAAATTTTTCTTAGTAGCCAGTCTCTCAATTCTCACAAATAATTATTAATTGTAAAAACTAGAATCATCTTAAAATGGTGCCATACAGCTCAAATAACCTTAAGTGCTTTGTGGTTATACCTGTATTCGCAAGTAAATTTTAGCGTGTTAGTACTTATCGTGAGTTTCTTGCACATAATTTCCTTCGCACAAACAGGTTTTCAATTGAAAATTCCTATCTACTGCAGCCAGTAGACTCCCAAAGAGCGGATGTCAGCCAAGTGAGAATTGAGTCTTTGGCAGCGCTTAAGCTGGCACAATGAATAAACAAAATGTTTTGGGATTCTAAAAGATTGACTTTTTGGTAGTTAGGGAATTCCCTTCAATTTTTAAGCACTCGAGGAGACCAATATCCCCTTGTTGCCCCCATTGTGTTTAATAATTAACCAATCGGTTGCGGGACTCTACCTTGGGGTTCACTCTCGAGCCTCCCCAGCAGCTGCACAACGGCTAGTATAATAGGCAGAAGAACATTACTGAAAGGGCCCGAGAGACTGAAATGACCATTTGTGGCTTATTAGACATCATCCAACAACCATACCCAACCCCAGGTTTTTCGTCACCCGAGGCTCGAACCCGCGACCTGTTGATTAAAAGTCCATCGCTCTAACCATTGAGGTAAGCATGTTTTTTACTCTGACGCACACCGTCTTACTCAAGAAAATTGCCCACTCAGCTCTAGTAGCAATAGGCCTTTGGCATTCGTCACGATAGAGGGTGTTCGAACGAGGTGGCTTAAGCCACTTGCTCACTTATTTTTACGATCATCACCAGTCACCGATTAGTCAAACTTCTATTCTAAAATTTCATCTACTTTTCAGGCTCGAGACTCCCGCCCCCATTTATGTTATCAGAGTGCGAACACACGCCCATGCATTAGGAAGAGCTGTCCTTGGCTATTACAAGCATCCCGGAGAAAGAGAGTTCCATCTTTTGGCTCGTGGCAATCCACAATGGCCGCAGACCTTTTACAGACCAAGCCAACTGTTAGCGCTGAGTGATTACGTTGAGCTGGACAATGGTGACCTCCTACTTGCCCGTTGCGTGTACGATTCCACAAACAGGACTCGTATCACTGAAATGGGCTCAACTAATGCGGACGAGATGTGCAACCTCTATCTCATGTATATTATGGAGTAAGTAATCAGCTGGCTCCTACGTTAATTTGCCGACTTAAACGTTTAGAGCATTGAGCTATTGAGGGAGCAAATAATCCCTGACGCTGAGGTCTCATAACTGTACTAGCCGAGGTCATTCTTGTGCTTTAGCTCAACATACGAGTTGCATACTTAGCTGACCCACTTCAGTGAGGCAGTAGGATCACGACGTTTTTTAACCTGCTGCAAAGCGTGTCCCTTAAATAGCTGCTCGAATTGAGGGCCACTTTGACACTCCCTCTGGAGTAGCAGTACTTTTAGTTCCCTTTCCGCTCCTCTGTCTCTTCCTCCTCCTCCTCCTGTTCCTCCTTCTCCTACTCCTCTTCCTCCTTCTCCTCCTCCTCCTTCTCCATTCGTCTTCTTTTTCTTTTTTTCTTCTTACTTCTTTGTTCCAAGAGAACAGTCAGCACAGTATGATTGCTCGCCCAAGTCACTGCTCGGGGACGGCTCATCGCTACATGTACGCAAGCGATAGGAAATCAGCATGCGCAGAGCGCGCTGAGCAGTGCCAGCAGCAGCAGCAGGTTTACTGGGAACGCGTGGGCGGATGAAAGGTAGATGTTGTCCCCTCTCCTCTCTCTCTCTCTCTCTCTCTCTCTCTCTCTCTCTCTCTCTCTCTCTCTCTCTCGTGCTCTGGCCATCGCGTCGCGCCACAGCGCCGACCAGTCCGCACTCGGCAGATGGATGCTAAAAATATAAGCTCCCAGCTGCTGCGTGGGCGTTTGACGACGACCGGAGGCAGCAGCAGTGAGCAGCTGCTGCTGTTGCCTCAACGACCCTTTCTCAAGGTGCAATGCTCTCTGCGCGCAGACACCCAAAGTCGCCTTAGCGAGCAGGGCCTGACAGACTAAGGCACTCCAGATGGCGGCAGCTGGCAGGTTTCAGGCATGACTGGAAGGGAGGTAGGTCCAGCTCATGACCTTCGTCGAGAGTAAGCAAGCGCTGAATTTGACAGTCTTGGTTATCACGGCGGATTTGGACGGATTTCGGTGGACATGCATCCAGTTCAGCTTATTTTTTTTCCATCAACCGCAGAGGAATATGTCTGACAAAAAGTATAGCGAACTTGTCTTACCCCACTTTTATTTAGAAAATAGTGTCTCAGTGCTCTTTGCAAGGTAACAACGGAATGGTTCAAAGTGTTTCTGTTTAATCGAGGTCACTAAGCAAAAACGACCTGAAAGTTTGATTTAGGTACGACTGGATAATGAGGAGAGGAAGAACTGTCACAGCAATGCGCTGCAACACGCTTCAGCAAATGATCACAGTGGGCATTTTCGATTAAGCGAACGAGGATATGTTGGGTAAACCAGAATTTTATGTGCAGGGAACTTCTCGTACTTAAAATCTGGAAAAGCTGAATCTGCTGTAATTCATTAGGCTTTCCGGCCATCTGAGGATCGCTCTTGGACCTTAAAAATCTTTCAACTGGGAAATTTCTGCACATTAGTGAGTATGTAAGTGAAATCCAAACCTGACCTGCATTCAATTACTTCCCATAGGCGATCTCCATATCACAGAGTCACTTCAAGGATTAATGAAATGTATCATCGCCTCTTCTGAGGGAACCGTTGACACGATTCTGGGAAGTGGTGGGACGGGAGACTTTCTTAGTAATATAATTTGGACCGCATTGTTTAGGATGATGTCAGGAAATGACGATGTATTCCTACCTCTGTCCAGAAGTCAGCTTAATCCCTGTCTTATGAGTCCTAATCGATACCTTTTTTCAGCTCCAAATACGAACTTCCAGAGGACAGTGAACTATGCGCAGACGAAATGGTTCCGGGTGCTTGGCGCTTTCCACCTCAGGGCTCTTTCGACTACGCGCCAGAAACCCCACCTCCTGTATTCTCGAAGGAAAAACTAGAGTTGGAATTGGATCTCCACTGGCGAGTGCACGGAATTCGTCTGGGTCAGGTGAGTAATTTTACGCGCATGGGCTCTGTCTTCACCACTGTTGAGCATCAATCTTTTTTACATGCGAATCTAGTACTCGTTGGAAAACGTTTTCACATGTTTGGAAGTTATGTGAATTGAACATGGGCGTCACAACTATTGCTCGCACCAGTGTGCCACTGTTTCGGGTTTTCGCTCGTCCTCTTGATCTTCCTACGTGTTTGCTTACCCATAGAACTGTAATGGCTCTCTATGGGACAATGTGCAACATTCATGTATCATGAGCTCTCTAAAGACCCCGAAAGCCAGTTCGCTGTCTCATGGCATATGATCTGTTACATGAAGTTGCCGTAGTTAAGCTCTGATTTGCGCCTCCGAAAAAGGCGTTTTCAATAGCTCTGACGGTGGTTTCGCAAGTTCTGAATCTTTTTTTTCGTCTCGGAACGTAAATTTTTTCAGTTACCTGAACCTCTCCCGTACCACCTATAATGCCAACCTCTTCTGCAGTAAGTAAGCAGAAATGTGCTGAGACAAAGCATTTTTATTTAAAAATTGTTTTGTTTGCTGCCCCTCTGATCAAGATGGTAAGTCAACAAGGATTGGCTACCTTGTTAGCCATTTGTGTTTGAGTACTTAGTATGGCTTCAATTCAGAACAGTGAAAGGGCAATATTGAGTACTATCGAATGATTTACTGAAGAAAATTAAATACCATTGGGGTACGTCAAATTTGGTTTCGAATTAGCACTTCCTATGAAAATCTTGGGCATCGTAACGACTTTTTAAGTAAAATTTATCAAGAAATGGCCACGTTCCTAATTGTGCAATTTCTGGTCAGGCGCTTATTCCAACTTATCGAGTTTTCCACCTACAAGTTCGTGTAATATACATGACTAGTCCACAAGGAAGTATGATTGTGCAACAGTTTATCCCCTATTTATTTAAAGGATTTTGATGTTTTTCTACCCTACAAAGCCAATTTTACAGATTTGCGAGGTCAGAAACTAATCTGCTCATTGTATGCAAACGTCTTTTTCAGTGTTTGTTAATTCTAAAAGACCATATCCTTTTTTATTGAAAAAACTCTTATGTTTAAGTATCTTTCATTGTCAACAGTGTAGGCTAGGAGAACAATTTTCGCTTTCTCATGCATTAGAAACACTTAGCAACCCTTGCCATTGGCAAATGTTTGCACCTTAGGTTTTTGAAAACCGAACTGTAGCAAGTCGTAACTATGTCTATTCCTCTAAGACTGAACTACATTAAATTCAGCATTTAAGGCGTTAAGCTCGGGTTTCTGGCCTCTTCTGATAATCTAAATAATTTTAGGTTTATTTATGTCGCGCTGTAGTCATTAAAATCTGTTAATACAATCGAAAATACGAGTTACAGGAAGCAGCTGGGAAAAAGGAAGCATGAGCGCTTGAATACAATTTGATTTGCTTGAATTTTACGATTTGTATTCAACTCCATTATGGACACTGTTTCAACAATCGCCCTTCCTTCTTCTCATCATCATCATCATCACCATCATCATCATCATCATCATCATCATCATCATCATCATCATCATCATCATCATCATCATCATCATCCTTCCGTTTGAATAGTATGATGTCTCGCTGTTGAGCATCAACAATAGTAGGATCCTTTCGGTCCACTTATGAAACACTCGGCATCCTCGGTGGGATTTGCACCCATGCCAGCAAGGGGAAGGCTTTAGGATAGCCAACGTTCTAGCCAACTGAGCTACGAGGCCTCACCGGGAGCGGTGAGTATAATCAAACTTGGGTCAAGTTACCCGCCCAGCCTACTGCAACGCATGGAATCCACGAATTATAATACAGGGAAACTGCCTGCCTGAGCAAGATTTCCGCAACAATCAATCTGGAATGGACCAGCTTACTATCAGGGCGACTGTATACTATCTTTGCATATATATGTGTACATGGATGACACAGAATAAAGTTTTCGAACAGGATGACTTGGACTCAGCGGAGCTTCTGACATCAAAGCAGGCAGTATTTTCGTCTGAGCACGCACTAGTTTGCTTGTTTGGAACGTTGCCAACTGACTGGATAACTGGGACCTCATGGTCAATTTAAAGTAGTGACTGGATGACTGGGTGTCAGGTCGCAATTGCTCCCCTCCTCCTCCTTATTGTGGCCTTTGTTCCATTCTCACCTTTTTCCTATCTGAGCTGTTTTCACAGTGATCTGGTACATGTAGTGTAAACTCATTTGTGTGTGTATGTTCGACCCCTTCCGCAGCAGACAACTGACTGACTCGGACGCTGGTCTGATTGTGGGAAAGGGGGAGAGAGTGAGGTCGACGTCTCAGCGCATGTTCCTCACTATAAACAATCTGATGCGCTCGAAACTATCGCGGTTCATTAAAAGCCGTGGCTTGGAAGGTTGCCAACTGACGAGATAACTCGGACCGCGTGGTCAGCTCAATGTGTGTTTTGTGTGTAGTGGCTGACTGGCGGACTGAGAGTCAGGCTGCAATGGCTCCTTCTTAATGTGGTCCTTATGACACTCCCACTCCGTGGGATCCGAGCTAGGTTTGGTGGTACACCCAGGGCGTCTCCGGTCGCGCCAGCCACCTGCGCCCTCTTCCACCTCCGGTCTTCTTGACATTGTCATGACACCGGGCTCAGGTGGGGTAGGAAGAGAGAGAGTGCGGTAGCTGATGCGCAAGTCTATTATCACTTAAAACTAATCCACGCGCAAATCACCGTCCCTATATCACCTTTCTGTGGAGCTTACGGTGGACATCGTTGGACTACGACGGTCGAACTGTCGTGTTACTGCGTCGGCTCCCACATCTGGTCCTCTGTACATTGATTTTTCATCAAAGCCAGGTGAGTAAGGGAGTGACAATGTGCAGCAGATGCTATATAACTTGGCCTCATGATAAACGAATTCACTCGCAAATCACCGGCCCCGCGCCCACTTTGTGAGACAGTCGGTGTAAAACGGCTATTTGCGATGGTCGAACTTTCAACCAGGAAGTTTGTAGATATATTTATACTTTGTGACCAGAAAGTAAGCAGGATAGCAGGAAGTTGCTAACAGGAGACCTTAGTACTATCCTAGTAAATTTAGATAAAATCGTCTTGTAACGAAGTCAAATATGTAGGTAATTAGAAAACAAAATCCTGCGATTGTCAGGGCGGGGAAGGGGTAGAAGAAACAAAATTTTGGTCAGTCTTCTGACCATCTGCAGATGGATGGTGGTGGCAGGGTCAAGTAATTAATTGCGGGCGGTTGAATTGGTGGCTTTCGGTCATGGTACTTGCGGCGACTGTATGAATTTATTTTGAGCGCACATGACCGGCTTGCGTGAACTGATTGCGGCCGCTTCTGCCGTAGCTTGAGGGACCTCGTAAATCACCCGGAAGTTATCTCTGGCATCTACTCGATGACCTTTGTCTGCCAAATGTGCGAGAATAAAGCTGATTATGTTCTTTATTTGGCCCTTTCCTATCCATGTTGGAATGTGTTCTCTTATCCTTTCGGACAAATACCGGCTCGTGCGGCTAATATATTCTGTCCCACAGGAGCAGGTAAAGGCATCGATGCACTGAAAAAAAATTATTGAAAGCCAACGTATGCTCCCTAAATTGTCGTTTTAATTTTTCAATGGAAATTTTTGAAACTCTTATGTTCTGTATTCAAAATGACATCTCCCGTAGGTTTGATCTAGGATATGACAATTTCCAGAGAGCCCCATCCCTTTTATGCTCGTGGTGACGTATGAAATAGTACGAAGTTTAAAATTGAAGTGACGACGCTGACAACTGGCTCAGCGTCCTCCAAGAGGATGACTTACTAACTTAATTTCACTCCTGTCCTCAGGTGGGTGGTGTTGCCATAGCTGAAACGAAAGACGGGGACTCTCAACTTTTCGTCTTCCATCGGGGTGAAAATGTCTGGGATAGCAGCTCGTTTGACGAGAAATTTGTCTACCAGGGCTATCGCACAAGGTTCGTCAGCTCGCCCATCGTCCAAGTAGATCCCTACACCGGTAGGGTGGTGGATGCCTTCGGAGACAACCTCTTTGTTCTGCCACATGGCATTTCTGTGGCCAGGAACGGCAAGGACGGTTCTCCTGAAGCCCTCTGGGTCACTGATGTTGCTCTACACCAGGTGATGAAATTCACTTGGGGCAAGTGGAACGAACCCAGCTTGGTTCTTGGCAATAAAGGCGAGCCGGGTCGTGGGCCTGACTCATTTTGTCAACCAGCGGATGTCGCCGTCGCCAGCACGGTACATGAACTTATCTCTGCCTGACAATTTTTAACCGAATTTGAACAATTTTGCTTAATTCTCATAACCTGAATATCCTCTTAGCGGTCAGGTTGTTAACAGAGCAGAGGCGGATGAACTTTTCGCAAGAGTAGAATTGTTTTGTAAAACAAAAAGTCCTTGGTGCTGGTCCGTGTATAGCCTGTGACCCACTTTCATGCATTATCGCTGAGTTCCCTTACTCCAGTCATGCTGCCTCATCCATATTCACGTGGGCTCGGTCTCTTCGTAAGGTGACTGATGCACTTTGCTACTGTGTTGACTACTTTTCGCCCCAGACTTCATCAGTAGATGGTGAAGTTTAAGCTATATTTTACAACTTCTTGAGACATAGTTGAATTTGCTAGCCACAGTTCCGTTGAACACGATGCCGTGTTGCTTAGTTGCTTAACCTATGAGCAAGAAACGGAGAAGAGATGTCAAATTAAATTCACTGCAGTTTTATGTTGTGAGCTAATAGCCGATCTGTTTAGTGGGATAGAACCCCTTGAGCCAAAGCATGATGCCTGTGCCTAGTAGACCAGACATTGCTGAGGTCTTACGAGAATCTGACCCAGGCCGTTCATGAGAGAAAAACGGTGAGATAATCGGGTGACAAACGGATCCGGAACGTTTTAGCCACACTATCATATCGACATTAATATAGGAGTAGACTATATAGGAGTAGACAGGAACGTTTTGATCTTCCCTACAAACATTTGGTCAGTTCACCACCATTAGTTGCTATAAATCTCAGTTTAGAAGGATGCCAACTTACAGAATAACTCACTTCTTTTATAGAACTGGGGGGTGGGAGGTCAGTCTCGGTTGCGTGTCGTTCATGATACTCAAACGTGAACGAAATCCATTACCTTGCTTCATGTAGGTTTCTTTTATGTGCAGATGGAGTAACATGTGTTTGTGGCCCGTGTACATGGATCACTTATATTGCGTAACATAGCACGCACACCGTCTGCGCATCTAAATTTTCACCCAACAGTGACGGTTACCTATCTGTCCTGATTTATTGGTGTAAATTTGCCTTTATGTTTTTCCTTTGAGCTCCACATTTAGGACCCATCAATGCTGCTGCGCCAGCAAATATTAATAAGGCATTCAGGATCGTTTACGAAAAAGATCGGCCATGGTGAACTGATCCGATGTTTGAACCCAGGTTCAGGGGCTATTGAGTATTAAAGTTGAAAGCATTATCCTCTCAAGCCTGTAGGCCTATTCTTTGTCGACTATTTCGACCATGTTCAATAACATGTGAGCTGTGTTCACCAACTTATGCTTGATTTGACTTGTGAATGATGACGGCTGGCAGGTCAAATAGCATGACCAATAAAGAGAAGGGAGGCTGGACTGTCCATTTCTGGCTTATTAGCCGTCATCAGCCAGGTGCTGGTGGGGCTAGACAGTTAGCCCCAAGGCACAACGGGACGAGTGCGTCCTGCAACCGATCGATGAGCGCCTACTTACCATGGTGGGTAGGTCATAAATAGCCATTGCAATGTCACTAACAGTTCTCGACATATTGAATTTGTCTAGTCACCAAAACACGCCTAAAGTAGGAAAAATGCGTTTAGTAGCTGCTACACAGGTCTGATTTAACATAAGAGAATTTTGACATGGTGGTAGGCCTCTTAACTTTCGGTGATCTAACTATTTCATCTTGCTCTCAGCCAACAGCCGACTTGTTAGACCCGCTTAGTCATAGTTGACATCCTGTACTCTTTTTAGCTATTTATTCTTCTTTCTTCGCATTTTCACCATCCTTGTGGTGTTAGGGTGAAATATTTGTTGCGGATGGGTACTGCAACCAGAGAATCGTCAAATTTTCGGCCAACGGTGAGTACATTACCTCCTGGGGCGTTGGCGGTCGGACTGTAAGAGATCCTGATCCTGAAAACGGTTTCCAGGTTGTGCACAGCCTCACAATCATTTCACCCGAAGAGGCAGGACATGGGGCCCAGAAGGGCATTGAACAGATCTGCGCCGCGGACAGAGAGCGTGGTGAAATTGACTGCTATGACCTTGATGGCACCCGGATCTCCAACTACGACGATGTTGTCCTACAACCCACCGTCTTTTCCATCGTCTACAGCCCCCTCTACAAGTAAGTTCTGTCAAGTTGACTACCCGATGTTCGGACTTGTTATTTACTCTGTAACCAAGTGTCCGGTATGCAGCAAGCAGTTTGTCCTCCACCATTCTTGTAATCAATGTCTTCTCTCCGTTCTGGGACATCCCTTGCCTGGGATTGCAGTATGCTCCTTAGATGAAGTTTAAGCCGCGGTTTGACAGAGAAGCAGTTGAGCTTCCACCTTCCCAACGCCCAGGCCACTTTACTGAACTGTAAACACTGTAACTAGTGTTTTTTTAAAACTTAATTGAACCCATATGCAGAAAAGTATGGACAGTGGCTACTGGCTTATCAGTTATGTTAGGGCATGTCCAGCTGACTTTGCTATTCAGAGGTTCACTTACTTTGAGATCTGAGGAAGGCTACTCAACTTGTTTTAGGGAAATAAAAATGAATAAGACCAGTATTCTGCCTGAAGTGGATAAATAAACTGTGCACCGGGGTGTGAGCAATCGTTAACCATTGATGTGTCCTGATCATCGCACTATCCGACTATGGCTTTCCTTCATGGAGTCTGTCAATTTTTACTTGGAGCCAATATATTTGTAGTAGTGCAGCGGTTTAAACAACTGTTGAACAGAATTTCGAGCATAGTCAGTTAGCAAAAACAATAACTTTTGGCAAGTGGCCACTTTCAGTAATTTCCTCCTGCACTGCACCAATCACTCACAAGAGAGGAGATCTGATAGGTGAGTGTGCGGGATTTGGGGGGCTATAGCCACTGTGAGCAAGTGAGAGTGAACAAATTCGACACCTTCTGATCGATTGCTAGCACGGACTTCAGGCAGTGTCGGTAGAGCCATCGTAGAGGGGGGGGGGCAGTGTGGGAGTTTGAGAGGGGTGAATGTGTCAGCAATCAATGTTTATTAGTTTAAGCAAATTCGCGCCGGTGTCGATAAGTGTAAAACCTGAGTTAGGTTCTTATGCGTGCATAGAACAGACTTCTTTACTCGGTAGAAGATCACTTCTGAGATCGCCAAAAGGCGTTACCTCAAAGGTTTGGTCAGCATTCACCCAGTGATTGTTGTCGACTGAAAGGGTCACAATTGAACAAAACAACGTCTTTTTTTCCGGTTCCTCCAAGCCACGCCAAAGATTCCCTTGCGAACGCAATCGTTCAGCCCGATTATTGTAAATAATATTTGGTAACAGTTGGTGAACGTATTCACCGTCAAGCGTTACAGGTCAGGAAGAAGATTCATCGTGAGATCCAAGTTGACAAGGGGCCACTGTACACAGATAGTATTAATGGGCAAAGAAGTATACAACTTGGTCATGTCTCCTTAAAATGCTAGTGCTCAGGTGTGCTGGAGAAAGTGACCTTGCTGGCCGTTGTGTGATACTCACCCATCGTGTTTCGGGACATACCCGTCCCATGGTGTCGTATGGCTCACGTTCGAGCCCCGCCAGCAACCGTATACCCTAGGCCGAATACCGTTACCGACAAAGACGAGTAAGACTGAAATGGCTAACCATACTATACCCCAAATTTTGCAATATTTGAGACTCTTTCCAACAACCTGTTAGTTGGAAGTCTATTGTTACGGTTTGCAACATCTTGGGTGGTTACTAAGCCAGAAATGGTCATTTTAGTCTCCCTTGTCTTTGTCCTAGTGCTGTTCGGTCTTGTTGGGGGTATGAACTCTTCGCGCTCTCAGTAATCTATCTCGTTTATTGAATGCTGTGCAGGCATTCTACCTCCACTCTTAGTTGGGAGACTGAGCAACACCAGTTAAACCCAGCATTGTCAAGTGCTCACGGCCTGATAGCAACGCAGAATTGGTTAACATAGCGGAGTCCAGGCGGGTTAGTAAAATAGCCTGAATGGGGTTACTAGATTAAAAATGAAGTTAATCTCCGTTTAACTATTGTAAAAAGTTTGGGGATGATTATACATCCATTTGTTTTCATGTCGATTATTTTACCAAATATGTTCTTCCACTCGAGAAGTAAACTTAAAGTTCTTTAAGGAGAACGCGTAGTTTTAAAAGCTAGGGTTTATTGTATCCGGCAAAAATATCCTAAGTATGTGATGTAGGCGTCGTTTGAACCTTTAAAATTGCGCACAAGTCTTTTTCGCTAAGAGCACAGTTCTTACTTCCGTTGGTGCCCATCCTATTTGCGAACAGGTTTAAGAGCTGACCATTAATTAGAAAATCATCCGAACGCAAAGATTTAAGACTATTTTGCTGCTTTGGTTGGCCTCATTGTGTTAGGCAAGGTTTCGAAAGAGGGAAGTTGCTAAATCGTGAAATCCGGCCATTTAGCCATTTATATATGCTTAACAGGTTCATCACCTACGATCCTATAGGTTAAGAGTTTGCTGGAAAATGCAACCCATAAATTTGCAGAAGGTAGGAGGGAATAGGAGCCGCCCCGTCTTGTGATAATTCTCAGGAAGGTTAAATATGCCTATGTTTTAACCCTCAACATAAGACTAAACTGTTGCCTTCATCTTAGCCCCATGCTTACCCTAAACCTAAACCCTACAGTTAACACGGACCCAAACCTTCACTCTTGGCCTTATTCTGGTCTCAACCCCAACTCTGACCTTAACTCCAAACTTAAACCTAACCCCCTGACCGTCACGTTAATCGTAAACCTAATGCCCCGAAATTTGGCGCAAAGCCACACGCATTGTGGGGGGTTCCTCCTCCCGCGTCCTGTTTAGGCGGCCATATAATGCATGATTACTGCGTATTGCTGCCCCATTCTCCCACATCGATGCGCCCCTCAGTGTTTAAGTCTCCTGCAGTCAAACCGCTTAGCCCTGCCGCATCGTAGACACAACTCCTCCGCTTGACCCCTTGCGTTTGCGTGAACTTGCACCACAATTCTGGTGTGACATACTCTGAGATCAGCAGACCGGCAACATGCAGCCGAGTGAATCAGTGCGAATAAATGCTGCCTAAAATTAGCAAGACAGAGAGAGAAATGCTCCGCGGCATCGATTTTGCCAGGCTGCCCGCATGTTTGACTGTCGACGCGAGCCAAGGTCGCACCTACGATAACTGGCAACGAAATGGCGCTCAAATGATAAATTATGGAAGAGTCGGCAAGTGAATTTAAGAGCTCAATTATACCTTAAGTGCTCAGGCAGTACTCTAAGCGGCGACAACATCAGCTCCGCTGGCATGTTGTTAGTGGATCAAAACAGAGTACATTATACGCCTAACGTAAGCTGGTTGCACTGGCCTCTGTTGATTATCTTTAGCCCCTGCGTAAATGCAGCTTTTTGTGCAAACGAAGGCCAAAAAGGCGGCTCACCTTTGTGACTCGCCTAACTCAGACTAACAGACAGAACCCACGCAAGAAAACTGAGACTGCAAAATAACCCTTTTCAGAAGCACCAACAACCTGGTGTACGAAGGTTTTTTGAATAGCAGTTTTACTTTAGAGGGCCCTTCACACTTGCATCTACACCTTGACTACAGTCAACTACAAAGAAAAATGAAGTGCTTGCATCTTCGCACTGGATTCGTGGGTTTGAGCTCAGTGTCGTTCAGTGGCATTAAATTGACCAGTCAGTTAAAGTCATTAGGCAATTTGAATTATTGGTTGTTCGGTGCCGAGAATGACGCGCGCTCTCAGTAGCTCATCGTTTTCGCCTTGTACAGGGTGATGGTCACCATTTGCTATAACTTTGCTTCATCCATCTCATAAAGTAAACCCTCGCGGTGGTGTCTTTTATCCTCAAGTCCTTAGTAGGATCTTGCTCTAGGCTACTGATGGTTGAAGCATATCCACTAACTGATGTTCAACACACAATCTAGAATACGATATGCAGAGGACTGCAGATAGGAAGACGGCTTCGCTGCTATTTGCCTAATTTATATTATAGTCATTTTAACTTAAGCAAATTTGAAGTTTTAGAAGTCAAGTAAATCTCTTAAGCGCGATAGTTTCGTAACATAAATATTAGATGTAATTACTGGGAGGTTTTCCCGTTTTTTGAACCGTTGTATTGCTTAAGTGATGCAGGTACCCAAAATAAGCGATTTTCTTTAAAATTTTCTTTTATCCCAAAATACTTAGTCCTCTACTTGCGTTCCGCCACGGTTTCCCAATCTGCTGAGAGAATTGTTTTTTTCATGAAGCACGATCACAAAACCTGAGAAGGCGCACTTGCACCCTTATCAAAAATCTAGATCCGTATTTCTGAAAAAAACCCCGAAGTCGTTCCGAGATCTGGCTTGCTTCAAGCCTCTTTTCGGTAGGCAAGTTTTTAAAATTTCTCTAGCATATTATTGTAAGTCGTAAAGTTTCATTTTGAAACACTGCCTTTAAAGTGCCTGGGGATAAATCATAGTTCTTTGTATCAGTATATGGTTGGTGAGGAAATGTAATATGCCAATCACAGTAGTCGACTGCTATCTGATACTCTAGTTATATTTTACGAACAAGGATCTCTAACTACACTTTTTAAAATGTCGCTTCCTCATTCCGTTCGTAACCCTGCTCCTCATACTCCTCCATTATCCTCGTCATAATCCTCATCGTCGTCCACTTCACTCAGAGAACATCTTTATGCCTGATATTCCTGCTTCTTTTTAGACTCCTCTTCGGTGTGACTGGATCTGAAAAACTGGGACTTGGAGATGAGCTGAGCGTTGGGATGGGTCTGCAGCCCGAGCAGGAAGTTGAGGGTGGGGCCTTTGCTTTCCATCCGGTACTCCTATCGAGTGACAAGGAAATTCCTCCACGGGGCATCGTGAAGCACGTAGAGTCGGTCGATAACATGCTGCTATCAGGAGTGGCCTTCCGTAGCGCGCATGACCTTGATTTGATGGCGGATGGATCAGCAATGTTTGTCGCTGAACTACATCCACCCTACGTCTCGAAACTAAACATTCGAAATTCTGGTATGTATTTTTTGGTGACTGAAGATATTTTTCCTTTCATTTTTAATTTGCGAGCTTTTCCATTGGACCTCTGTTATACACCCCCGAGGCTAATGGATACACCTTTTGCCGAATCACTCGGCCTCCCAAGGCAAATCGGACACTATGGATTCATAAGATCTCGTTCGAATTGACCTCCCGATCTGCTCATTTTCCCAGTTTTTGTGTTAGAGACCAGTCAAACCGACTTCCCTGACGGGATTGAACGGACTGCCCTTAATGAGTGTTATCTTTGAACAACTAACTTGTTAAAGATGGAATTTAATTTATATAATCAAAGTTCAACTAAAATTAGCCCAACAATCACCTGCCATTAAGTACGCCATTATATAAAGTGATGTCGCTGGAAACCGTTGACTTCGGAGGATCTCTTTCCCAACTGTGCGTTCCTGAAAGCATAATTGGTAAAATTGTTAGCATCCATTCAGGAATGGTAGTGTTCCAATGCAACCAAATCTAGTGGAACTCCGATCAGTAGTTCAGTGATCTTTTGAATTATCATATTCTTGGGCTGGTTTAATGCAAGGAAGAGCTACGTTGGTGTCTGTAGTAGTTAATTGCTTTAGTGCAGGATCCATCTATCTTGCTCACTGTCTAAAAGTGAGACTCAGTGGATTTTGTGCTAGTTAACTTCGTGGGGCTGGGCATGGTGATGTTTGTAACAGGTCTCCGCCGCCACCTTATTCCTTCGAAATGTGGCTTGGGAAAATATTTTATTATCCCCACGTGCAAAACTTTCCCGTTTTTTCGCGAAAAATATATTTAGTTCGTGTAAAAGCATGTCTAGTGGGCCTTGTAACCCAGACATCTTCGATGCACTGAAAGGAAAGATTGCTTTTATGACCAGTCTCTCCAGTATCGCTGAAATGACTGCGAATGCTTAATGTTACTGCGCTAATCGTAGGAGCTTATGATTTTATCGTCCCTATGTCAAAGCTTTTCCCAAAGACCTGGGCTGTGCTCCGCCATAGACCTACGTTTAAGAGTCAAGGTTATACGACCTTCACTTCCAAACAGAAATGCTTGAAAGCTTGTGCGTCCACAGATCGATCTGTGAAACCTTTCCTGCGATAATCAATACTCCCAATCCAACCGATAGAACAAAAAGCCGATGGCTTAGTCGTAATATCATTAGACTTTAGAATGCTCGGTGGTTGAAGAACACAGGATCGAGGCTGATGTGCCACAAACTAGGGTTTCGGCAAGGCTGGCTGGTGACGGTTCATAAGGCATAAATGGCCATCCCAGTCTTTACTGTCCCTCCGCCTATTCTTCTAGTCGTTATGCTACCGCCTGCGGGACTTTAGATCGATCCTGGAAACTTAACGAGATGAGCTGGTCGCGTAACCCGTTGGGTGAAGAGCCTCATGTATACTGTCGACAGTAGATACGATAGTGTCCCCTATCTAAAACGCATCTGACAAATGTTTAGAAAGCCCAATCTCTGCTGTCATCCGTTTGGTGGCTTACCACTTCTAGGTGGAATCGCAGACTCTGACCACTCGCAGACCTCTAAACCTGAGTTTTTTATTCTAGGTCAGTAGTATACACCAACATAGATAGACCTTTAAACATACTGTGAAAACTTTTACCTGCGTTAAGCAGCTATCCTGACCCACACATTCTTGCGCATTTCTTCGTTGGTCTTGAGCGCACGCGTATAGCTCTAGCCCGATCTTATGGCCCAAACATGAGGCCTATCACCAACGTCAAAGCGTGTGTGAACATGGCGAGAGAAGGGAGGCAGGTTCACAAAGGAGGCATTTGTATATTTTAACGAAACGAACTCTGGGGCTGATGAGAGTAATCCAATCTCAGAGTCTACATTGCTGTCTTTCATTAGAATATACAACTTATGCTAGGGTCAGCATAGCTGAGTTCGATGCCACAAGCACTTCGAATAAAGTGCTTTAAAATTAGACTAAGCAATGTAAGAACCTAAATTGCCGTATTCAATTTCTTAGCAAAAGTTTTTATTGCCTAGTTAGCTGTGGGCAAATAGGGTTAACCGTGCATGAAAAGTGGGACAGCTCGCTAAAATGAGGAAACATGCGAAAAAGCACCGTAAACCTTAAAAAATTTGAATTTGGTCCCATTCTATTAACAAAGGCCTTTAACACGAAATAAATGGCCAAGAATAACATGTAAGCACAAAGATTTCGGGAACTGGCTGTTAGGTTATCTAAAAGTATTAATTTTAGGGAAAAATAAAAAGTTTGATAACTTAAAAAACTCGTGCACAATAAATAAACCGAATGAATAATGTCAGCAGACTGTATAGATAGGGTTTAAAAAAAAATTAAAGTTCTGTGGCTAGATATCTTCTTAGAAATATTATGATATTCAGTATGGCAACTTGTTAACCGTTTGTTCCATTTTCTACTTTTTTGGAAATGCGTCGACAGGGTGGAAATGATTTCTTCAGTTTGCTGGATGTGGGGCTCCCAAGTATCGAGTATTTCTAAATTTAGACACTATTAGGCCGATTAGGGAATAAGAAAGTAGAATAAAATTAACATTCGTGATTGTTAACGTATCATCTTCGTTACATGTGCAAGATTTTGCCTGTTAAGGTACTCTTTTATTCCCGCTGATGACGATGGTCGTTGATTCTTAATATATATTTTAAATGTTAGCGAACACTGTTATTTTTGATGTTTATTCGCTCGCAGGAAAAATGGTTTATGCATATAGTACTTATCCAATCTATAAAACAGGATGGTCCTTGATAACGTTCATCCAAAAACGATGTTCTCAGGCATTTCTTTGCCTGCATATAATGCTTTGGGTCGTATATATGCAGTCGATGCATGCCTCCTGAAATTATAACCAATCTATCTGAAAGTTGATCCGTCATATGAATTTTCATTAAACATAGTCCCAAGGCCCTTCAGTCGCATAAAGCTTTCGGCATTTGAACGAACTATCTTACGGCCAACGGAAAATTTTCCCTTTGAAAAATATGACAACGTATGCAATACACATTTTCCAAATGGATATGCGATGCCTATATAAACCCAAATAAATTTTATAGAAACCATACTAAAGTATCCTTTCTTGTAACTATTTGGTCGGAAGTGAAGTCTTTTTTAAATTTTTACCCGAAAAGAGGCTCTCCTTCGGTTTTAAAATGTTTTTGAATTTCCGAATAATGTTGGACTTAACCTGCTTACATTCAGGATTTCCAGAATAAAGACTGTATAGTTCCGATACAAGGAAAACCATACATTTGTAATAATTATTAAGAAGATATCATTTGAGGCTAACATAATTTTTTTACTTTCTAAAGACCATGTTTGTATATTGGTCATGTAGCACTTATAAATGTACAGATAATAGGCTTAGGAATTAGAAATTTTATGGTCTTAAAAAATCGCATAATAAAATTTTTTTAAACCGAAAGATACGTCTTTTTGGTTTCACTACCTAAATATCTACAGGCAAGAATATGTTTTTGCAAGTTTTTTGCATAATATTAATAAATCTATAAACTAATCGAAAACCAAGCTAAAAATGCATATTTCTTAAGTAATTATTGTTTTCAAAAGACAATTTGGCGAACATACGTTAGCTATCGATAAATTCTCATCAGGCCTTTACATTTATATCACTGTGTAACTAAGTCAAATATGCGGGTAAGTATAACAAATTGTACGGTTGTCAGGTTGGGGGGGGGAAGGGAAGGAAAAGGAAAGAAACATAATTTCGGTCCATTTTCTGATCATGGTCAGAGGAATGGTGGCCACCGGGACAGGTAATTAGATGCGAGTGGCTAAATTGGTGGCTTTCGGCCACGGTAATTGTGGTGCCTGTATAAAGTTCTTTTGAGCGCACAGGACCTGTTTTCGTAGCCTGATTGCAGCTGCTTCTGCCGAAGCAAACAGACACTGTCCAAGGAATTTTGAATAGGTTGAGGGGACCTTGTAAATAACCCGGAAGGCCTCTTTGGAATGTACAAGATGGCCTGTGCCTACCACATGCGCGAGGATAAAGTTGTTTATGTTCTTTATCTGCACCTTTCCTAACCATGTTTGAAGTTATACAGTGATATAAATGTAAAGGTCTGATGAGAATTTATCGAAAGCTAACGTATGCTCGCCAAATTGTCTTTTGAATTTTTCAATGGGAATTTTCGCTAGTCTAATTATTGTTTACAGAGTTTAATTTTTCAGATGGCCGTAAAGAAGCTCGTTTAATAGTCAGTGTGTCCTGGTGTGACTGGACTGTGCGATAATTTCTACTATAACCCTTCTCAATTATTTTTTTCTAATGCAAAACAAATTTTCGAATTTTAGTTAAATTTTCATGTGATATTACATATACTGCAGGCTAGCCAAATCTTGAAGCGCTATCACTAAAAATGGTCGTTAAGAGCGAACGTCTGCTTCTCATCGAATTAAAAGCTTCCTCCAAGATTTTTTCTGTGATATTTTAAAGCTGCATGCTTATGCTCGCATTATTTTCCAAAATTACTCGTAGGGTGAGCTCTGGAAACTTGTCCTCGTACATGCACTTCTCCACCTGATACCAAATGTTTATGCGTAGTAGGCGAAAACTGGCTCCTTCTTAGTATTTGGGACTGTTTCCCTTATCTCTGCATGAACCAGCACTTACCGCATTTCTAATAATAAAAAAGGAAACTAAATGGAAATGCAGTCATCGTTCGGGGTCCCTCTATCTAGAAGCATCCCTTCGTTTATTTAGACCACCTTAAAAGTTATTGTCGGAAGCTAATTAGAGCGTTTTTTCAGCATGCAGATAGATTCAATTAGCCTAGGTTGATCCTCTGTATCATTAGCGTTTGAAAGTTTTGGTATAATTGGAATTTAAGCGTCGTTGACTGGCGTTTGCGTCAAGATTGTAGACTGGCGGTTTACGTACTGCACTGCCCAGCGCACACATTCTAGCAATTAACTACCGCAATGCCTGCCATTATTGCCCGACCGAAAATTGTGCTGCGAATAACAAGCGACTAACGACATAGCTTTCCAGGGAATATGCTTTCGCCTGCGTGGCGTCAAATTGCGCCACCAATTTTATTTGGCAAATTGAACCAAAACAGCCCCGGGCAATTACTGAAGCCTGCCCATTTAACATACAAGCTCCCCTGCTTGGCATGTTGATCTACTGCCCAGCCGTGAAAAACAAACCGCAAGGCGCCCTTGCTTAAGAAATTTGTTTTCTCATTTCCTATCACCGAGGGCGAGTGTGTGCATATCCCCATAAAAGCAGATCAAACCCCCAGTCAACCTCCCATTTTTCCCGAAAAAGATTATGCGCCAAAAACTGATCGAAATGATCCAGCGCGTTTCGAAACGAGAGAACTTTCTTAGGTGAGGTTGCGAACCTGTTTGACAGGAAGGCGGATTAGCTTTGTAATGAGCGGCTATTAGCAGCGTGTAAAGACATAATTAGAAAAAAGCAATCTACGAGTTTAGTATATGTGTTGTATTGAAGCCCATGAGTATAGAAACTCAAGCAAAATTTCCTTAAATGACGAGTGAGCACCATTCGGGCCTCTTTATACAGACGCAGATGGTAAACTGAATATACCTCAGAGAAACTGCAAAACACGTAGTTTGGAAACCTCAGAGCTGTATTTCAAAAAAACGCAAGTATTATTGAAACTTGCAAATCAAAATGTTTCCCTCGTATAACGCAAAAAGGGAAAACTAAATTTAATGTAAACTCAATATACTGGAGGTTTTTTGGGCATCTATCCTATAAGGTAAGATTGGCTCAATGGCTCCCTTAAAAAATAAACAGAAAAGATAAACATTGCTTGAGCATTCAGCATTTTCCCAATGATACTTTATGCAACGTGGTACCGAGTCGGAAGTTGCCTTTGCCGATGTCCCCTGGTAAGTAATTTGACAAACTCACTTATGTAACGCTTTTGTGTTTGAAGACGCATTAAAAATGTCGGTTACTGTCTTCTGACTTTCGCTGTATATGAGTTGAGAGTTTCGGAGGTCGAATCATCCTGAATTCTTCTGATTACCGTTTATACGGCCAACTTAGTTGGGAGTTTTGGCCAAGAATGTTTGAAAATTTATCAATCTAGTACATAGACTGACAATGAAGAGGGTCTACGCCCAAGCAAACGATACTTACTTTGAGAGTTGGTATTCTACAGGCAGACTTCCTCACCATCCAGTGCTACCTCTGCACGACGTTTTGCCAATAAATATAAATTCTTAAAGACATTGTAGCCTTACTATCTTTGCATATGTGTGCCTGCCCGTGACGCTGTTTACTACAACACCCTATTCAGGTGCCGGCTTCAGTCCTGTCAGGAGTAATTCCAGTTTACCGTCTCCTGGGAGCAACTTACAGCCCAACTTCTCCTCCCCAGGCCGCACATTGTTGAGTAAACTCCTGATCACTGGTCTGTTAGCTCTCCTCTGTCTCACGGTTTTTGTAATTTCCTTGCTCCTCGTACGAGCCCGATACCAAGAAGTTTGGTCTCTAAGTAAACGCTCTACGTGGATGCGACGGACACGCCATTACGCCGGTCATGGTGGCAAGAAGAACGGCAAATGTCAACGCTACGGCCGAGACGAGTTTAGGCCTCTTAACCAGGAGGAGTTGCATGGCCTCGACTCGGATGGGGACTATGACGAGGAGGATGCTGACGATGCTGACACCGTGATTGACATTCGTAGATTTGCCGCTCTGGATGGTCTCAAGAGTTCTTTGGCAACCAGCACCTACAGATCAGCTGCCAACGCAGTTGAGCCCAACAGCCTAACGGCAGCGTTAAAGTCGAGTGCAGCTACCCCAGCGACTGGGATGCCCACAGCGGCGAATAAGATGGAACCGGATGTATCAAACCACTCCTGTGCTTCCAACCATCACATTGACACCTGAAGCACAACTGCGTTGCAATGCATGGTTCCTTTTTTTTCTATCGAGTTTTTATACTGACGTACGAGCTGACAATCGATGCTTACCTATTTAACTATCACTCCAACATGCATAAGATTTGAAGAACATCTACGTATGCAAACCACTTACTTTCAAGGCTAACCTGATCAGCTAACACCCTCATCGGTTTTGTTAACCAGCAGTCTTGTGCGTTACTTTTTGACCCCTTATCCGACTGAACGTTTCTGGCAGGACTAGGGCTGCTGAACCAGAGCTGCACCCCCCGTGAGGATAGAGCCTTTCTAAACATTTTCTGTCTTTTTAGGGGAATAAACACGGAAGGGCGTCGTGGGGATTTGGCAGTCTGTACTCCCAGCCTTTTCACGCCCTAACCTCAAATAATTCTTCTGTGCGTCTGTTGGTCTCTCGTTTGTTCCGCATTTCATGTCCGCATAGGCATTTCCCCTGTGACTTCGTGCACCCATTCTTACCTGCAATTTGTGTTTGAGGCTTCCTTCACCCCATAAGACTCGCACTCCAAAGTCCCATCCGCGTTCCTCCCTTTTCAACGCGCAACTGTGATATTGTGTTCGTGATTTTTTGCGCCATATCTCGTGGTTTCAACCTCATTGATCGGATGCCTGGTCTCGGTGTTGTGCTTATGGCTTCCTTGATCTAAAGCTACTAACGTTGCTGTTGCCACTGTCTTATTGATCCCTCTACGATTTCCTACACCTCTGCTTAGGTTACCAGCCCCTCACTAAATGTATTGGATTTTGTGTTCAGTCTGGTCTATCGTGGAGCTATGTAATGACAAATCTCTTTCATCCTCACACACTTTGTCTTGTTAGTGGGTGATAACGTTCCAGTTTAAATTCCTCTATTACTTGAAAGGAGGTAGTAGAAGGGTCTGGCATAAGAGTGTACTTCTTTTGGCAAGTGCGCTGACGACCAAAGGAAATCAAGTTGAACTTCCACCAGCGTGTTTCTAGAAAATGGATGGTAGGTACAAGTGTAAAGTAGGAGCTCACTGCATCCAGCTCAAGTAAATTTTTGTCCACAAAATGCATTGCTGTTGCTCGGGGAGGTTCTTAGGGCTTATGAGGGACGCAGGCCGTAATCTGGTAAAGACGTTTGCAAAGCCGTAAAATGTAGGAATATTCTTGGCAGATAAATTAAATGTGAACGCGCTACCATTGAGAGGTATATAAGGGGCATTTAGATTAGCTTACACCAAAAAACTCTTAACACCTACTCTGAGTTAGGGTTAAAGACCCGAACCAAGTGAAATATGATTTGTTATCGAAAAACTTGCGAAATCCTAAGGTCTCCTATAGGTATGCCAATATAGCCGTTTGGCAATATGTCAAAACATCATTGATTTTATGAGTGACATCAGTATTGCCGCCAAGCACATGTCTAAATGTGTCAGCAGTAAGTTCAAACAGGAAATCGTCAAAAACCAGCACAGGTATATACAGGAGATTTTTGAATTTAAATCTACCTTGTGGGTAAAATAGTCTGTAAAGTCTTCTTTAGCGATATCAGACAGAATAGTATATTCCATACAGGTAGATTTGCATTAAATTCCATGCCGATTAAGGTTACGGTGAAATTTCAGCTAGTGTTAAGGTAGGTTTAGGATTAAGTGTAGGGGTTTGAGTTAAGATTAGGATCATGGTTAAGGAATGGGATAGGAGCATTGTTAGGGTTATATTTACTGTTCTTGGAAGATAGCGCAAAGCCGCCTGCAGTGCGTGGACGGGGCTTTCCTATCCCGACTCCTGTCGTGTAGGCAATTCGTATCCATGACGCTGTAAAATCAGACTGTAAGCCTCAAAGCACAGTTTCCACAGTAGTATTAACCACCCTTCTGATAGTCGGTTAATTAGGGGAGCTATTTTAAATTCTTTTCTAATAATTAAGACTTTCGCTTCCCGGACCATTAAATGAGGAAGCATATGCAGCCAGAAAAGGTGTCATCCAGGACAGGCTAGTTTTGGTAATGCAATTTTGCCTAGTGTTAGCTGCAGACTGCACGGCCACAGGTTACGACCAGGTAACGCAGGAGGTATTGCAACCGGTATGATTTCTGGAATCAGTACCTCAATGTTATTCCCGGGAAAGTGATTTATTGCAATATTGGGGACAGATCTCTCCAATGGATGAGCGTTATGTTAATGACATTCGGCTAGCTGAGGGAGACTAAGCAGAGCAAGCGTTTTATAATGATTATGAAATTATGTGCCTTCCAATCCTTCCTATATGTTGCAGAACGTTCTTCCAAAAATTAACTTCGAATTTTCTCTGAACTTTTCCACTTTAATTTTGAGTTTATATTTGATTCGCAGGCTCCGTTTATGGTATGGTTCTGTAGTTTTCAACCATTGTTAAACGCAAGCCACATTGAGGCCACTTCACAAAGGTCATCTCCTGCTCTATAACCTGCCATTTAGTTTTATTATCCATGCAGATTTGACAGGAAGTTTTCTTCTGAACCATGTCGATTAACAGAAAGTTGGTGACAATGTAAGGTCTTCATGTGAAAAGTGACGGTATATTTAAAATAAAAGACGGAACGCTTTCTCTCAAAGTGTAGGATGACGTCATAATATGTTTCTGGAGTACTCCTACACTTTGAGATTAACCATCCCGTCTCTCACAAAATGAATTCTGTCTAAAATCTTCTAAATCAGGGAAAAACACAAGGCTCTGATGAAGAAAGTTAACAGACATAAATGAAATACTTCTTTAACTTATACTCCAAAATGGTTACTCACATGACTTCGTGAATCAGTGCCCGAAGCGGCAAGAATTCAAAAGGAAAGTTATTTCAAATGACACGGCTACCCAGGCACCCAAAACAATGAGCTGTGAACTCTCACATACGTGAAGAATGTATCTGAGCTTGTTAAAAAACAGCTGAGAAAACACCAGATAGAAGTAGCCCACCACCCCACATCTACTTTAGGCTCACAGCTTGCACACCTAAGGACAGGGTTGGCTATCTTGATATAAAAAGGTGTTGTATACAAAATCCCATGTTCTAGTTGTGGTACCGTTTATTGTGGGCAAACTGGTAAATCCGTCTGAACCCGAACACACGAACATCAGTTAGCGGTAAGAAGACGAGACCGTCTAGCCCAGGTATCCATGCAAACAGTAGACTACGGGCATAAATTCACGTGAGAGAACACTCGGATTGTGGGCACCTGTCTAACTAGAAAAGGCCGTGAATTCCTGGAGGCAATGCACTCAGATGAGGAATGCACAGTTTCCACAGTAGTATTAACCACCCTTCTGATAGTCGGTTAATTAGGGGAGCTATTTTAAATTCTTTTCTAATAATTAAGACTTTCGCTTCCCGGACCATTAAATGAGGAAGCATATGCAGCCAGAAAAGGTGTCATCCAGGACAGGCTAGTTTTGGTAATGCAATTTTGCCTAGTGTTAGCTGCAGACTGCACGGCCACAGGTTACGACCAGGTAACGCAGGAGGTATTGCAACCGGTATGATTTCTGGAATCAGTACCTCAATGTTATTCCCGGGAAAGTGATTTTATTGCAATATTGGGGACAGATCTCTCCAATGGATGAGCGTTATGTTAATGACATTCGGCTAGCTGAGGGAGACTAAGCAGAGCAAGCGTTTTATAATGATTATGAAATTATGTGCCTTCCAATCCTTCCTATATGTTGCAGAACGTTCTTCCAAAAATTAACTTCGAATTTTCTCTGAACTTTTCCACTTTAATTTTGAGTTTATATTTGATTCGCAGGCTCCGTTTATGGTATGGTTCTGTAGTTTTCAACCATTGTTAAACGCAAGCCACATTGAGGCCACTTCACAAAGGTCATCTCCTGCTCTATAACCTGCCATTTAGTTTTATTATCCATGCAGATTTGACAGGAAGTTTTCTTCTGAACCATGTCGATTAACAGAAAGTTGGTGACAATGTAAGGTCTTCATGTGAAAAGTGACGGTATATTTAAAATAAAAGACGGAACGCTTTCTCTCAAAAGTGTAGGGATGACGTCATAATATGTTTCTGGAGTACTCCTACACTTTGAGATTAACCATCCCGTCTCTCACAAAATGAATTCTGTCTAAAAATCTTCTAAATCAGGGGAAAAACACAAGGCTCTGATGAAGAAAGTTAACAGACATAAAATGAAATACTTCTTTAACTTATACTCCAAAATGGTTACTCACATGACTTCGTGAATCAGTGCCCGAAGTGGCAAGAATTCAAAGGAAAGTTATTTCAAATGACACGGCTACCCAGGCACCCCAAAACAATGAGCTGTGAACTCTCACATACGTGAAGAATGTATCTGAGCTTGTTAAAAAACAGCTGAGAAAACACCAGATAGAAGTAGCCCACCACCCCACATCTACTTTAGGCTCACAGCTTGTACACCCTAAGGACAGGGTTGGCTATCTTGATATAAAAGGTGTTGTATACAAAATCCCATGTTCTAGTTGTGGTACCGTTTATTGTGGGCAAACTGGTAAATCCGTCTGAACCCGAACACACGAACATCAGTTAGCGGTAAGAAGACGAGACCGTCTAGCCCAGGTATCCATGCAAACAGTAGACTACGGGCATAAATTCACGTGAGAGAACACTCGGATTGTGGGCACCTGTCTAACTAGAAAAGGCCGTGAATTCCTGGAGGCAATGCACTCAGATGAGGAATGCACAGTTTCCACAGTAGTATTAACCACCCTTCTGATAGTCGGTTAATTAGGGGAGCTATTTTAAATTCTTTTCTAATAATTAAGACTTTCGCTTCCCGGACCATTAAATGAGGAAGCATATGCAGCCAGAAAAGGTGTCATCCAGGACAGGCTAGTTTTGGTAATGCAATTTTGCCTAGTGTTAGCTGCAGACTGCACGGCCACAGGTTACGACCAGGTAACGCAGGAGGTATTGCAACCAGTATGATTTCTGGAATCAGTACCTCAATGTTATTCCCGGGAAAGTGATTTTTATTGCAATATTGGGGACAGATCTCTCCAATGGATGAGCGTTATGTTAATGACATTCGGCTAGCTGAGGGAGACTAAGCAGAGCAAGCGTTTTTATAATGATTATGAAATTATGTGCCTTCCAATCCTTCCTATATGTTTGCAGAACGTTCTTCCAAAAATTAACTTCGAATTTTTCTCTGAACTTTTTCCACTTTAATTTTTGAGTTTATATTTGATTCGCAGGCTCCGTTTATGGTATGGTTCTGTAGTTTTCAACCATTGTTAAACGCAAGCCACATTGAGGCCACTTCACAAAAGGTCATCTCCTGCTCTATAACCTGCCATTTTAGTTTTTATTATCCATGCAGATTTGACAGGAAGTTTTTCTTCTGAACCATGTCGATTAACAGAAAGTTGGTGACAATGTAAAGGTCTTCATGTGAAAAGTGACGGTATATTTAAAATAAAAGACGGAACGCTTTCTCTCAAAGTGTAGGATGACGTCATAATATGTTTCTGGAGTACTCCTACACTTTGAGATTAACCATCCCGTCTCTCACAAAATGAATTCTGTCTAAAATCTTCTAAATCAGGGAAAAACACAAGGCTCTGATGAAGAAAGTTAACAGACATAAATGAAATACTTCTTTAACTTATACTCCAAAATGGTTACTCACATGACTTCGTGAATCAGTGCCCGAAGCGGCAAGAATTCAAAAGGAAAGTTATTTCAAATGACACGGCTACCCAGGCACCCAAAACAATGAGCTGTGAACTCTCACATACGTGAAGAATGTATCTGAGCTTGTTAAAAAACAGCTGAGAAAACACCAGATAGAAGTAGCCCACCACCCCACATCTACTTTAGGCTCACAGCTTGTACACCCTAAGGACAGGGTTGGCTATCTTGATATAAAAGGTGTTGTATACAAAATCCCATGTTCTAGTTGTGGTACCGTTTATTGTGGGCAAACTGGTAAATCCGTCTGAACCCGAACACACGAACATCAGTTAGCGGTAAGAAGACGAGACCGTCTAGCCCAGGTATCCATGCAAACAGTAGACTACGGGCATAAATTCACGTGAGAGAACACTCGGATTGTGGGCACCTGTCTAACTAGAAAAGGCCGTGAATTCCTGGAGGCAATGCACTCAGATGAGGAATGCATCAATCGGCATATCAATTTGGATGCCACAGCCAAAAACGACGGGAAGACAAAATACGCTGAACGCGTATTGGTGCAAATATCACCCAGCTGTAGAATCTTCTGTAGGACACGGTTACTTAGTTACGTATTCATGTACGCATCTAAACGTCTACGACTAGCTGGTGACCAGTTTCGAAAAGTTACGCATTAAAGTTTATATTTTTCCCAAAGGACTTTCGTTTCTTCTTTTTAACTATCATGGGCTGCCCGTATTTCACTGCCTATATATTGGTAATTGAAGTGGAACTGCGCGTCCCCAGGCATAAAACAGAAGAAGAGGCGATCGATGGAACAATAGGTTTAGTGTCCTGACGTTTTAAAATCAAACAAGACCTGCAGTTGTGGCTAAATTCACCTCAAAACGTTGCCTATACGACAAAATTAAGTAATCAATAAAAAGAAAGGTCGAATTAATGTAAAGTACGGTTTATTATAAATAACTACTCATTTATTTCTCCTCTTAAATTTTTAAATAAACCTTTTGAATCGAAAAATTCTACTTAAAACAAACGAAATTGGACACATGTATAATAACCGTACGTATGTACAGCTGCCGATTCCCCTCAATTCAAGGATTTCCTGAGTTCTATATAGCTGATGAAAAAAGAGGATATACAACGGTTGCCAACCAAGTACTTTTTAACAAGTCGTTTCCTTATTTTTTTTGCTGTCCATCGTGATCAGTAACTGAGGCTTGGTTAAGGTTGCTACTTGAATTAATTGCTAGAACACCTCGAAACCGACAAAAATACTTTGTTTATTTTGATTTAAAAAAGGGAATTAACAAGGACTTTGCACTTAACCCCAGAACTTCAAGACGTCAGAAATCTACCAAGGCCGTCTTAAGGAATGCGGTTCGTCAGTCATGGTTAATATTTTTTGCCGTTCCTTAAACACCATACACAGCTAAGACAAATTACATGAGGGAGCGATAACTTTCGGCAGCAAATTAGTCCAAATATACTATTGGAACATGAGAGCATGCAATAAATCTCATAATAACAGTGGACGGATGAATCTAAGAGGGAGCGTTTAAAGGAAGAAAAAATAACTGAGTACACCAAACCAAACCAAAATGCTTTTAACTATGCCAAAATCGTTGTGGAAGATAGAGGAGTCCTGATCGGTTGGAAAGAACGCACGGTTACTCGCAAACATTGTGCAAGTACCCAGCTCTCATGTTCTGAGAGAAGACACAAACAAGACTCGAAAGCTGGGCAATAGCGCGGCTGAACAGAAACAGAACAGGCTACGTGTAAACTTGCAAAAGGTATTAGCTTTATTGGAACTGAGATAAGTATATAAAAGGGTTGACGAGACTAGCACAGTACGCAACATTGGTTTTATAAATATAAAATTATATATATATATATATATATATATATATATATGAGAAGAAAAGGCGATCTCAGGGACTATAGGTGTATTGTCCTGACGTTTCAAAAGCATACAAGCTTCCATCGTCGGAGGTGAGTATCGTACCGCGTCTCACAGTATTTATAGGGGGTGATAGCCATTTTTGTAACACAGCGTTGATTGGATGGGTTTACCTTAACAGTGTACATGATAGGAGGACGGGGTGGGGGAGTCCTTCTTTGGCTTTGGCGTTCTTTGCCGGCATACACACAGAAATCTGCTGTCAGGTGACATGTCTCTGGTTGAGGTGGGCGGCCATTGTCTGGGTCCGCATTGACCTCAATTGGCGCCCTGGCTCGATAGTCATGTTTGTGTCCTGAGGGCATGCCTCCTCGTCTGTCGGGGTAGTAATTGATGCGGCGGTAATCATGACTGCGCCTTCGTCGGCCCCGAATTGTGGCGTGGTTAGGTGCATATCCGTCCTAGGTTCTCCCGCGGTGGAATTCACGTTTGGCCTAATGCCGTGTTTGCTTTTACGTTCGATGAGCTGCGCCCGGAGGGCCTGGTAGGCTGCCGGAAGGGCGACACAACGGTTGATCGACGTAGGCTCCGTGTGCCAGGCTTCGATTGTTTCCCTGGTTACGCGGTCATTTCCTCGACCCAGGATTTCGGCGTTTTGGAAGGCGAACGTGTGCCCAGAGTTCGCACTGTGTTCCACCACCAGGAACAATGGGTCCATTCTCCTCACTGCCCGCACGTGTTCGGTAACACGGGTCTGAAACCGCTTCCCTGTCTCTCCGACGTAGTTAACTTCACAGGAGTCACATTGGATCCGGTAGATGAGGTTTGACGTCTCACATCGTGGAAGGGGGGCTTTCGGTCTCATAACTAGATTCCGAATGGTTGAATCCGGTCGATGGGCGATTCCGATCCCCAGCGGTCTGAGGAGGCGGGAAACTGCCTCAGAGACGCCGTCAATGTATGGCAGTGCAAGCCAGACTTTTGGCTGTTCTGTTACCAGATTTTGTCTTGGTTTGGCCAGCCTGCTGCGCTCGATGAAGTTACGAGTGTATCCGTTGGCAATGAAAAGGCGCTGGAGGTAGCCAAAGAAGGACTCCCCCACCCCGTCCTCCTATCGTGTACACTGTTAAGGTAAACCCGTCCAATCAACGCTGTGTTACAAAAATGGCTATCACCCCCTATAAATACTGTGAGACGCGGTACGATACTCACCTCCGACTATGGAAGCTTGTATGCTTTTGAAACGTCAGGACAATACACCTATAGTCCCTGAGATCGCCTTTTCTTCTCATTTATGTCCGGGGACACGCATCTTCGCTTCTATTAGCAATATTTTCGGGCGCGAAGCGCTTGAGTCAGCACGACGTTGGGAAACCTTTGCCCTTCGTGTGTCATCTACGTACGCGCAAATCCAGTTCCTCCACAGATGCCTTGACAACTACGTGCTTTCCGAAGAGCTTGTCTTACAGGCCACCGGTGAACACAAGTCTGGCCAAACGGTGGGTGATGCAACACGGCAGACGAATGATACGGGCGCTCCTCCAGGACTGCCATCTTCGATTGCGGAAATATAACGGGGTTTTGAGCCAAGCGGTTGCAAAGTGCGCTGAACTCATTGGCGAAGATGGAACTACACTTTTTGCGACATGTGATAAGTAGACGAGCCAGAGAATTACGGGCAAAACGAGATGCGGATCTGGCGGATAAGCTTCGAAATATAAGCCACTCACCTGAGGAAGAGACTGATGTCCTAGTCCACAATCTGTCCTCTAAACAGTTGACGCCTGGACAGCTGAAGGTTCTGAGTCATGAGGCTTGCTTCAATACCACAGACGCCGATCCGGTTAACCTCGTTGCCACAGTCGAATCAATTCTCAAACAAACCGGGGAATCCGATGAAACAAAACACCTTGTTCGGCAACAGGTAACCGCCTTGGTAATGGCGCATAAACCACGCGCAATTATTACCAGAGTGGAGCAGGATGCTGTCAAGAGTCTGAGAGCTGACACGAATATTGTGATACTACCAGCGGACAAAGGACGTTCTACAATCGTCTTGGATAAGACCGACTATATTCAAAAGGCCAACAACCTGCTGGAAGACCGACAGGCATATCTTCGATGCGATGGTGAACCGATGAAGAAGCTGATGATGCAGCTAGACAAAACGCTTGCCGATATGCAGACAAACAAAGTAATAAGTAAGTCGGTAAGACTGGCAATAAAACCATCAGATGCGGCCGCAGCAAGGTTCTACGGATTACCAAAAGTACACAAGACCGATATTCCCCTCCGTCCAATTGTGTCATTGCGTGGTGCACCAACATTCAATCTGAATGGTTGTTCCGACACCTGAAGTCTCTCACCTCGGGCGCAGCCACAACGGTCACTTCGGCTACTCAGTTCCTGGAACGGCTCAGGGGGATGCGACTCACCGCAGACGAGGTTATGGTGTCATTTGATGTCACCTCTCTCTTCACTTCAATCCCGCAGGACTTAGCAGTCAAAACGGTAAGCGAATTGCTTGAGAAGCAGTACGATGATGCAGGCGATTCAGTGAAGCGGGGACATCTTGTCCAACTCTTAAAATTCTGTCTGAAGACGTACTTCACCTTCGAGGGGACCATGTACGAGCAGATCAGAGGGACACCAATGGGATCGCCGCTCTCGGGCTTCATCGCTGAGGCAGTTCTCCAAAAGCTTGAGGCTCTGGTTTTCACAAACTACAGGCCAACATTTTGGACTCGATACGTTGACGATACCTTCGTCATCATCAAACGAGAAATGATCGAAGAATTCCATAATGTCCTGAATTCCATCTTCCCGGACATCCAATTCACAATGGAGGCCGAAATTAACAACCAACTGCCATTCCTGGATGTTCTTGTCCATCGAAAATCCAACGGGCACATAAAAACTACGGTTTATAGGAGGCAACCAACACGCCAAATCCTAAGTTACCACAGTAAGCACCCGTTGTGCCACACGCAGCTGTGTGCGAACTCTCTATAGAAGGGCAGAAACACATTGCAGCGAGTCCGGACGACAAAAGGGCAGAACTCCGCTACCTCCAGCGCCTTTTTCATGGCCAACGGATACCCTCGTAACTTCATCGAGCGCAGCAGGCTGGCCAAACCAAGACAAAATCTGGTAACAGAACAGCCAAAAAGTCTGGCTTGCACTGCCATACATTGACGGCGTCTCTGAGGCAGTTTCCCGCCTCCTCAGACCGCTGGGGATCGGAATCGCCCATCGACCGGATTCAACCATTCGGAATCTAGTTATGAGACCGAAAGTCCCCCTTCCACGAGGTGAGAGGTCAAACCTCATCTACTAGATCCAATGTGACTCCTGTGAAGTTAATTACGTCGGAGAAACAGGGAAGCGGTTGCAGACCCGTGTTACCGAACACGTGCGGGCAGTGAGGAGAATGGACCCATTGTTCCTGGTGGTGGAACACAGTGCGAACTCTGGGCACACGTTCGCCTTCCAAAACGCCGAAATCCAGGGTCGAGGAAATGACCGCGTAACCAGGGAAACAATCGAAGCCTGGCACACGGAGCCTACGTCGATCAACCGTTGTGTCGCCCTTCCGGCAGCCTACCAGGCCCTCCGGGCGCAGCTCATCGAACGTAAAAGCAAACACGGCATTAGGCCAAACGTGAATTCCACCGCGGGAGAACCTAGGACGGATATGCACCTAACCACGCCACAATTCGGGGCCGACGAAGGCGCAGTCATGATTACCGCCGCATCAATTACTACCCCGACAGACGAGGAGGCATGCCCTCAGGACACAAACATGACTATCGAGCCAGGGCGCCAATTGAGGTCAATGCGGACCCAGACAATGGCCGCCCACCTCAACCAGAGACATGTCAACTGACAGCAATTTCCTGTGTGTATGCCTGAAAAGAACGCCAAAGCCAAAGAAGGACTCCCCCACCCTGTCCTCCTATCGTGTACACTGTTAAGGTTAACCCGTCCAATCAACGCTGTGTTACAAAAATGGCTATCACCCCCTATAAATACTGTGAGACGCGGTACGATACTCACCTCCGACGATGGAAGCTTGTATGCTTTTGAAACGTCAGGACAATACACCTATAGTCCCTGAGATCGCCTTTTCTTCTCATTTATGTCCGGGGACACGCATCTTCGCTTTTATCAGCATATATATATATATATATATATATATATATATATATATATATATATTGCTAAATGAAGTGAAAATGCGCTTCCCCGGGCATAAATAAGAAAAGGCAATCACGGGGACAATAGGTTTATAGTCCTGACGTTTCAAAATCAAACAACTAGCAATCCTCGGAGGTGGGTTCTGTACGGCGTCTCACAGTATTTAGGGGTGCTGAACGTGCTGGCGTTCTGCTGGCTTTACGACTATTCGTGCAGTATTCACTGCGGCAGTGAAGGGGGAGGTAGTTAATAGCTGGTCTGCTGGTCATAGCGTTGTTCTCCCTCGCCTCGTCTGCGGCTGTGTCGGGCGGCTTTGCCCGCGTTTGTTGTCCCAGACCCGCATATCTCTTTCTCGTCCCCCGTTTGCATCTCTCCGTGCACGTCTCACCCGTGGTTACTGAGTCGTTGCCGGTGTCTCCGTTCCTAACGGGCTGGAAAGGCCCATCATGGGTGCTGCTGCGCAAGCTGTGTTCACATGCGTCTGTGTTCCACCCTGATGGGAGGTTTTGCTGGTTTGAGTTCTCCGCAGTTTCACCGACAACTGCTTTGGTGTCTGATATAGGTTCACTCCGGTCTGTGTTCTTGCTCAGTAGGCGGCATACACATACTGGTGAGCCATTATACGTACAATCTTATTCTCTAGTGAGCTCACTGCCATCACTGTGGGAGCTTGGATGAATAATGAATTGTTTCACCACGGCATACGAAGTCTTTAGTGTAAAATTTGTGGGAACCAAAGTTCCCGACGTGAATGCCGAAAGCGGTGACAAAATAATAGAGGTGTACAGTATTAGTTTCAGTGAATCTCCACGGTTACTGCAACCTTAACTATTCCTACGCCCTATCACTCCTGACTATTAGAATGTAATAGTAAAATAATGCTCGGCGAAATGCAGTGTGCAATTTATATTACAAGAAATGCACACTGGGATAAACAATACTATAGACTGTATACCAAGTTACGTTCTAATGCGGTCTAATAACCGTATGCCGACCTTGCTCTTACTTACACTGACGTCGGAATAATATCAAATTGCCAGAATTCATTTTTTACCCTGCTCCCACTTTTATGTTTAGGCAAATGCAACTAAGGACTGATTCCAAACTACGAAAACTAAAGTTTGTTGCCGCTTCTACTGAGTTGTATAATTTTATGCGCAAACGTACGCGTTCGGATATGCTTCCCCAGAATGAAGCGACGTGTTTAGAGTCGTGTCTTGATTACAAGCATATGTTTATTACATTTCTACCTTCTAAAGTAAATATCTCGCCTGTTTTTTCCAAGATAAAGGGGAGATCTCTTGATGATATTTAGCTGCACTTGGGTTGAACTATGTGGTTATTACAAACTTTGCCTGAATTCTAGACAAGTTTCAGGCAAAATGCCTTGGGCTCCAGTCAAGCTTCCATTCAACCAAGCATAATTTGTTATGTATCATGCGCTAACCATGTTTACTCTGTTACCCAAATATGAGATGGATCTAATTTAAAGAGTTCAAAACTGCTGTTTGCGTCAGGCGTACTGATCTGCAAGTTTTAAAAAAGCAAACCATTGACTTTGGAAAAAATAGGTGAAGTAAAACATTTTACTGTACGGCATGCGTTAATCCATTTCACGATCAACTAGCTGACCATCAAGTTGATGGTGTTATCTAAACATTTGCTATTTATTTGCGTAGGTAGCAAAAATTCAACCTCACACCCCGCATGTTTGAAAATCTTGAAGAATTCGAGCGAAAATGCGTAGTTTTCACAAGACAATTGCCGAGTACTTTGTTGAACCTTGAGGCCCGTTTTGTTGCAAGCTGAATTGGGTCCTACCAAAGTGATAAACAGACAGTCTTTGCTCCAAGAACTTTTGACTATACCGTCCGACAGGCAAACAATGTTAACCATTTCGCAAAAGTAAAAAGCTGTCTTCAAAAACTTTGATCATTAGGGACATGCACTATTTCGTCTGTTCATCGCAAGTGATATGCAGAACATGAAGGAACGATCTGATGACGATCACATATGTGGCCTCACCTAAAGGAATAATTATTTGCCATTTGGCTAGGCTTAAATTAACCCATTTTCTATCACTTGCTCCCCATTAAACCTGCTTTAAGGGTTACCATTAGGATTAGCTTTGGAAGTTCGTGTTTGGGACGAGGTCTAAGGGTCAGAAGTAAGGGGCAGGGCTAAGGTGAGGATAGGTTTTGGGCTGGAGCTCAACTTAGAGTTAGCATTTAAGCATAGCTTTGTAGTTCAGTTTTAAGCTACCACAGTTGTCAGCTTCAGGTAGTTGTTGGCTTGCGGCCAACACGAGCGACGGATTTACCTAGATATTTATCTGCTTCCTCTTATTTGATTGGTATTTTGCGGGCTGATATTAATTCGTCTGGCTTATCTAATCAATGCCTTTGTTTTTAATTTTTCTCATCCGTTTGTTGTTTCTAATTTCCAGTATTTTAAATTATACTCTTGCAGTTTTACGTTTTATTGGTATATTTAAACAAGCTAATGATGTAAATTACATGTTTCAGTTTGCTTCTTCAAAAGATTTTTACTTCAGTTTCGTATTTTCCTCTCATAAAACCCATATTACAATTATGAGCGTAGTACGGTGTCTTTTACTCCTGTTGTCTGAGTGGGGCTACATATTCTATCGATGACTTAAGAGAATTTGCAAAAGCATCGTCCTCTCTAATTCCATTAAATGTTTCTTTTAGCAGATGTCAGCTCACTGTCAATAACGAAGAATACGTTTGTCCGTAACCAAAGGCGTACTTAAGACATCACCCTATTCTGGGTTTTGAACATTCAATGCCGATGGCTAGTTACGAGTAGGCTTAATTGTTTTTACGCTAACAAGATCCAACCACGATTGTTAGCGAGGTAATCAAGGGGAAGTCTATATCCTGAACTATGACGACGACAAAGCGGGGAACCTCAATTCTTCCATTTGGCTTCTGACAGCCTAGATCGCAATTGAAACGAAGTTGAACCCTTGCATCTCCCGATTTGCAGTGTATATATGGGTGGTTGATGATGACACATAAGCCCAAAACCTGTCATTCCAATTATATTTATCCTTTTGTCAATATAAAACACACAAACGGTGAGATGATATGAAAGTTAGAAGAATGGATCGTTCATTTCCGGAAGAGGCATATTTGTACTTGAGTCAATGCAGTTGAAAATACGTCTACGGGTGTTTAGTTTCAAAGATGTATTTTTCCCGGTCTGCATCATCGTGCATTAGTTTATACATGGTAGTGCATTTTGGCTCTAAGGACCAGGCCTCCATCTAGCATCATCTTATGGGAAAATTTTCATAATTGAAAAATTCCACTTCATTTAGTTCATTGTTGTTGGCTGGTAGGATAAAACTGTTCGAGAGACCAGGACAGTAAGAAATCAGTTATTCTAACGAGAAAAGAGAAAAATCATCCATTTATCTTTGACAACATGGGTGCACATAATTCATAGCACTGGAAGATCGTAAATGGTATATAATGGCTGGAAATTGCAACTGTTGATATCATGAACAGGCTGCAGTGAATGAGTCACAAAAGTTAAGACAGATATTACTTCCTTGTAAATGCTGCTAGCGCAGTATACAGATGACCTCATTATCGTAGTTCAGATAAACGAGGAGGGGTACACTCGGTATATAATTACCGAATAAGCCACTCAATGTACACATAAAAGAATTTCCATCGGAATGGAGAACAGAAAAAAAAATAGCAGCTTAATTTCAAAAGCCCGCGAAAACAAACGCCGCTCAGTGATAAAATCAAATTAGGCAAGCTGTTGAAGCGAGTTTCCCGCAACGACTGGAACGTTTACGAGTTATATAGAAGTAAGCAAATCATTCATCATATTCTACGTTAAAATAAGCAGTGTCAATAAATGACGTAACTAACAAAAGACCACGAATCACAAAGGTAACACTTTTAATCTACTCTGCTTTGTTGTCATGCTTTGAATGATTGTTCAAGTATTAAGCATCTTATTTCAATAACTGATTATTAGCCAAAAGGCCTAACCGATTTTTCCATAGATATTTGAGCAGTTTCTCCAAACATGGATGTATTTTGAGTCATGTAAATGAAAGCGGTGTGATCTTGCAGAACCAAACGATTTTACTCCTAATGCATGATATTGCACTCGAGGCAAAATTAGGCAAGGTCTTCCAAAGCACTTTTAATATGCAGTTACTATTTACTCAGATTTTAATTGCAAGTTTTTTAGTTTTGGTGCATTATTGGTAATTTTACTTGACATTTATATATTTTTTAGTCCACACCCTAAAGTTTTTACCGTACTCTATACCTGCAGCAAGGGACGTTACTCATTAAATAGGTGTAAATATACGGGAAATTTTCATGTTTTTTCTTGAGCAAATCTACAAATCGATAATCATCGACATTTATTTGAATAAAAACAAAAGAAACAATTAAAATTACTTGAAAGGTTAGTTAGAAAAATAACAATATTTCTCATAAAAATGGAAAATTCCTTTGACCCACTTGTGAAAATCTCGGTGGGATTCGAACCCACGCCAGCAAGGGGACGGCTTTAGTACAGCCAACGCTCTAGTCAACTGAGCTACGAGCCCCCACCGGGAGCCGTGAGTTTAATCACACTTGGGTCAAGTTACCCGCCCAGCCTACTGCAACGTATGGAATCCACCAATTCTGACATAGCAAGCTGACTTCCCAAGCAGGATTTCCTAAGCAACCAATCTAGAATCCACCAGATGACTACCAGGCACAATTAATAAGTAGAGGATTTTGGCAGATTTGAATAATTCCTTTGACCCACTTGTGAAAAGCTGACGTTGCGACAATTTGTTTTAAATAAGTAAGATTTAAATAAATAAATAATTCATGCGCATGCGAGCCACTGATTAAAGAAAACACTATAAACTCAAAATATTTTAGAGGTCTTTAAGGCAGTCCACATGTTATATGATGTCACGAGCATTCGATGTAATCTAGCCAAATGTGCTCGGCCCGGGATATGCTTGATTGCGCCGAATATGTTTTCGCTAGAAATCGTCGAAAGGGCTGTAAGAGAAACGAAATTTTTGTTAATGTTTCACGTCAAGATGCCTGCTTGTGACTTACAAAGTTAAATAGCAGTAATGGGAGAAATCATAATCATACAGTATCCCATGTTGCAAGAGAATTTTGTTCCCATAAAATTATTGCATTCTTTACGAAGACTATGTGATCCACTGAGTCTCCAATGAAGACTACGATTTTCAAGGTTTTCACTTGCCAGTCAACAGAATGGGCTCCTATCCTTAAGGCTTATGTGATCCTTGAAAATAAGACAACAGCTGAGAGCGTTTACTCAACCTCTAAGTTCTTCATGAAAAGTTGACTATGCTTTCAGTTTATTTTTTTAGAAAACTCGCGCGAATTACCTTTTTCTGCTAAAAGCGCATCTGGACGCTTCATTTCGTGTTTCTTGGGCCTCTGTGCCTATGGTAACCCATGAGTACAGACACAACTATCAATGAATGCTAGTAATAAGCCCACCCACATAATGGCATTCCTTTCCTTGTGAGGCGAAAACTCATTTCTCATAGTTACCTTTAAAAATTGGCTTTTTAGGTCTGAGAAATATCTCACACACTTCTATCTCCGGGAAGAAAGGCAAAATTAACCAACAGGTGCATCTCATTGGCAAACCTTTCACTTAATTCTGATATTCTATATTTTTGAAAAATTTGGACAAATTTAAGTAGGGAATATGTTTTCTCTAGGACGAATTTAAGAATTTTAAGAGACTTTATTGATAGGGTGACTAACATTCAGTTCGACTTTAATCTAGGAAAGTGTGTCATATAGTAGTTTTGTTGGTACGTTGAATATTGTTTGGAACAGAACCAATTATCCAAGTCTTGGCTTATTCACTAGTTAAATATAAAGGTGGTAACTCGCTGGAACTCTCCGTTTTTTCGCATTCCTTGTAGCCTCGTATATTACTACTGATTACTGTGGGACTCTAAAAGCTCAAACGAATAAACGAGCAGTTATTTCTTTCCGCTGTTGGATATTCAAAATTGTTGCAAAGCTCACACATTTTCTTATTACTACTTCATGTTCATCCTTTTGCAGTCACGAAAAATTCTCATTGAATCACCTTGGCGTGCAAGCATTTTGAAAACAAGGCGTCAAAATGCGTAAGTAGGTAAGTCTGAGACTTCGTAGTGCTTTTGACCATCAATTATTTGTACATCAGCCAAGCAATAAAATATAATGCTGCTTTTAAAGCTCATTGCATTCAATGTACGGAGTAGTCGTAAAACGAGATGAGGGACAGCCACTTCGACAAAATGAAGCTATGACTTGGCAAAAAAATTTGGACAGCACGGGAGATGCACTTTACGAAAGTGACTTTGAGGAGGAAAGGAATAAATGTCCACTGTCGGCTATATTTAGACATCTCTTCGTAGATTGTCATAGCATGATAGCCAAAGCAAATTGAAGGTTAAAAATAACAAAAACTTGTTAAAAACTCTTCTTTTGAGGTAGTAGATACTAACACGTAAACTAAACGGCTGCCGAAAGTCCATATATAACCTCACGTAACGCACTACTTTATATTAAAATTTAACTAGACCTCATACTGCAATACCGGAGTAAGGACGAGTCTATCCGAAAATGCAGATTTGTTTCACGCATCAGGTATAACTCTTCGATCTATAATTAAAAGGATCATTGTCAGGCTTTAGCTGATCGTAGAGTATATCTGACATCCGCCGTTGTCAATTATACCTCTGCAAGGTGCCATCTGTTCCCAAAAAGATCTGATAGCAACTGGTGGAGCACGCGCTAGTTAGTTGGGGCTTTTAGACGACCGTCGTCAAATTTTTGCAAATTGTACCCGATAAAACAAAAAAGGGCTTATCGGCTGATTTGCAAAGTTAAAAGAAACAAGTATATCCATAAAACCTTTCTCAAACATTGATCGAAAAACTTCTTGCCTGTCATGCAGTCATCTAAACCAATCTGGAGCGCGAAGATGCAAGCATTACTAAACTAAACAGACATCATTTTCTGGTAGCTGACTGATGGGAAGATAAAACGTCAGTAACGGCCCCGAGGTCAAAACATTTGCATTTACTTTCTTCTTAGTGACTAAAGGGACAAATTGGCTGAAAAAGAGTTCCAATTTTCCCAAAGGTTGTTCCAATATTTTTTATTCATATGCATTGAAAGCGAGTTAAGCAAAACCTCGCCCAAATTAGTAAGGGGAACAGGGAGAAAGCATTCGGACAGTTCTATTAAAAAATTGTGTTCTATAGCAGAGAGCTCAGGGTACACCGTAGAATATAATAAACGCTTAAGAATCGCTAAAATACATCTTCAATTAACTTCCAAATACGAAATAGCCGGAGGACGGTACATAATAAATCAACATGAAACGGCATTCGTAGACAATTCACATGCAATAAAATGAAGCCTTTTCTTTGAGAAAATTTCAAAAATTCATGCAAATTTCATTCGGAAAAAGATACTGCTATAAAAACTGTGTTTTTTTAAATTCTGACGCCGGCATACCTTTTGTCATATATTTACTAAATGCTTCCAAAAGATCTATTTTTTAAATTTTCTTTTCTATGAAATTTTTGTTTTTCCCAACTTTGATGTCCAAGAGTGATCAGGTCTTGTGGAACTTTCACTTCGATTAAGCTGCCTACCCCGAATGAACGATATGGTTTATTTTTTAAAATGGTTTATAATCATAAGTATGCTCAGGAGGTACATGCCCCAATTCGCATGACTTACTAGTTACAAATATTTTATCGATGACTGTAACCATATCTTTAGCTCTGCTTATAAATAGGAAGAGAATTTTCCTGGGAAAAGTGTTCCGTTGCACATTTTTACGGGATTATATGTCTATTAATGTACAATCATGATCCTAACTTATTTTTCCCCCATAACGATGGAGCAAATGAATTTGAAGGAACGGTTTCAAAAAAATAACACAAATACAGCTATGGATTTTCGAATAAAAATCCTGATGTATTTTTTGTTATTGGATGTGCTTCTAGTAAGTAAATTTTGAATTTTACGATGGAAGAATTTTAATTTTCCGAAAACGTATACAGACCTCTGTTTTAATGCCCACAGCGCCGTAGGAGGTCCAATGACGTAACCTGCTGGGTTACCGGTTTAGCGGGTTGGCGAAGGTTTCGGGTGTCCTAGTTAAGCCATTGGTTTAAACCGAAAGCATACCCAGCAAAAAAATATCCAGAATGTTTCACTGCAGTTAACATTATTGCATTCTTAGCAAGGGAGAACTTAAAACTGAAAACAAATGTTGTACAGTAGGAAAGAAGTAATCAGTGATCCCTTGGAGGAACAGTCACTTAAACGTTTGCTGAAAACTTCCGTTGTTTAAAGTGCTTTTGTAGATTTTCAACTGCTGTTGCTTACGGTTGAGTTAAGAAACCAAGTTGACCCTTAGCCCTTAGTAGTATCCGATCTTTCAACTGTTCCCGTAGAGCATGCTTGATTGGACGAACGACCCGTTTTCTTTGCACTGAAATTAAAGAACAACTTTTGGTAGGACACAGGAATATGATGGTCAACGATTAGTCAACTGCAAAGCTCAGGGTTTAGAAAAGCCACCGGCACGAAACGAATGCTACATTTTAAAAGCGATCACCCTCTGTCTCACCAATGCAGCAATATCAGCACTCTTTTTAAAAGAATCGAAACCCATTTGAGCACGCCAGCAGACAAAAGGCTGAACAACTATACCTCCGGAACCTCTTGAAGGCTTATGGACATCCTGACCATTTTATCGAGAAAAACGGGTGCCAAGCGAACAGACGATGGCCAAGGGAACAACAACCGGAAGTCTAGAGGGCCAGCCCTACATTAAGGGAGTCTTTGAGGTGGTTTTTCGACTCTTACAACTCACCAGAGTTGGCATAGTCCACGGACTCAAGGCAACACCTCAGTTGTCTCCGCAGAATACGAAACCTGAGTTGGCAAGACAGGTTACCGGACACGGAAGTACTAGAACGAACAGGCATTCTCAGCATTTATGCTCAGTTGAAACAACTGCACCTGCGCTGGAGCGGTTACCGTGTGCGGATGCACGACAAAAGGCTACCCAAACGACTCTTCTATGGAGATGTCGCCATGGATTCACGTCGACAAGTGGGTCAAGTACGACGCTACAAAGACACTCTGAAGACCTCCCTGAAGCAATTGCAGATCAACCCAGAGTCCTGGGGGTACCTTGCCCGGAATCGAACGGCTTGGAGGAGAACAGTGAAGACAGTGGCAGCAATCTACGAAGCCAACAGGATCGCCGCTGCCAAAACCAAAAGAGCGATACGAAAGTCACCAGTGCCCCGGACCAACATCGCCAATGCATAGGCCCTTCCAACATGCCCGCCCTGTCACTGCACCTTCCGCGCGCGAAGCGGCCTAGTTGGACGTCTTCGGACGCAATGCATCAACAATCCGGCAATTCAAATTCTACGTCAACTTCTGTCAACCCTCCTTCGGAATCCCCCACCCTCACCCCTGGCATCAATTCCATTGGTCCCACCATCATCGAGACCACATCACAATGCTTAGCACGTGTTACCCCCACAACCACCACCACTACCACCATCAGCGATGGGGACTCTCTCCTAAACTGTTCTCATTGCGACCGCACATTCACCTCACGCATTGGCCTGGTCGGTCACTTGCGAATACATCGGACAGAGACCGGTGAGCCAGTGCCTGGAGCACCATCAAACAGCAGAGATCGTCGCCTCCACTGCCCTCACTGTCCTCGCGCATTCACTCATCGCATGGGCCTATTCGGTCACATGCGCATCCATGACAGCGGAATTCACCACAATGCCGACAACACCGATACACCATGCACACCCTCCGCTCCTGCCATTCGTAGCACCCCTGCCACCCCACTACCATGAATGACATCCTCCCAGCCTCTACCGATTTCTCCTGCAAACACTGCGCCCGCAACTTCAACTCACACATCGGCCTGGTCGGTCACCTGCAAATCCATCGCATGGAGGCTGGTGAACCAGTGCCTGGGGCTCCGACATACAGTCGACACGCCCGCCTTCACTGTCCTCGCTGCTCCCGCACATTTACACACCGCATGGGCCTATAAGGACACATGCGCCTCCACGACAACCTCCGGTAAACCACCGGAGGGTAAGCTACATCAGCGCACACTACCTACACCAATACATCGACAACACCCTCACAATCACAATTTACCAGAGTATATCACGGTTCCCTAGAAACCGTGGCTGGGAAGTCTGCCAATCTGACGCTTCCACCAGACCACACAGTCGGCTCAGTGTATGTGCTGTGTGTGTCGAGTGGCTGACCAGTGGACTGGGAGCCAGACGGCGATGGCTGCTCCATATCCCCTAAGTTTGTAAATCCTGGTGTGTGCGTTATGGGGGCCAGGTCGTGCTGTGGTGCACGAAGATGGGTACGCCGTTTCGTCAGCCAATGCGCCCACTCCCACATCAGGCAACTGACCGGCTCGGACGGTGTCTGATGGTGGGGGTTGGGGAGAGATTAAGGTCGACAGCTCAGCGCATGTTCCTCACTATAAACAATCTGACGTGCTTAAAACTATCACGGTGTGCTAAAAGCCATGGCTTGGAAGGTTGCCATCTGACGGGACAACTCGGACCGCGTGGTCAGCCCAATGTGTGTTTTGTGTGGTGGCTGACTGGCGGACTGAGAGTCAGGCTGCAATGGCTCCTTCTTAATGTGGCCTTTATGGCACTCCCACTCTGTGGGATCCGAGCCAGGTGCGGTGGTACGCCCAGGGGCGGCTCCGGCCGCGCCAGCCACCTGCGACCTCTCTCATCTCCGGTCTTCTTGACTGTGTCATGAGACCGGCCTCAGGTGGGGGAGGAGAAGAGTGTGCGGTAACGTTAACCGCCGCGGTTGGAAGGTTGCCAACTGACAATTACACCCAGACCTCGCAGTTAGTCCAATGTGTGTTGTGTGGAGTGGCTGACTGGTGGTCTGAGAGTCAGGCTGCGATGGCTCCTTCTTAACGTGACCTCTGGCTATCTCACACATGTAAGATATAAGCCGTTCAACCCCTTGTTGTGTGAAATCCTGGTGCTTGTGTTTGGGGGGCCAAGTCGTGTACGTAGTACACGTAGACGAGGTCACCAGCAGCTGCACTCGCTTCCGCATCAGACAACTGACCGGCTCGGACAGTGGTTTTATTGTGTTGGTGGGGGAGAGAGTGAGGTCGAGAGCTCAGCGTATTTTTCCTCACTATAAACAATCTGACGCGCTTGAAACTATCACGGTGCGCTAAAAGCCGTGGCTTGGAAGGTTGCCAACTGATGGGATAACTCGGACCGCGTGGTCAGCCCAATGTGTGTTTTGTGTGGAGTGGCTGACTGGCGGACTGAGAGTCAGGTTGCAATGGCTCCTTCTTAATGTGGCCTTTATGGCACTCCCAACTCCGTGGGATCTGAGCCAGGTGTAGTGGCACGCCCAGGGCGGCTCCGGCCGCGCCAGCCACCTGCACCCTCTCCCATCTCCGGTCTTCTTGACTCTGTCTTGACACCGGGCTCAGGTGGGGGAGGAGGAGAGAGTGCGGTAGCTGCAGCGCAAGGCTACTATCACTTAAAACTAATTCACGCGCAAGTCACCGTCCCTGTACCACCTGGTGTGGAGCATACGGTGGACCTCGTCGAAATCGACGGTCGAACTGCCAACAGGCAGCTTGACCTTCCAGCAGCTTATAAGTTCTTGCGTCACTATGTACGTGAAGCTTAGCACAAGACGACCACGCAGAACTCAAGAAAGCTGCACAGACTCGAGCAAAGAACGTACTCACCTGACGAAGAAATGAACTGCCAGACCGAACAACGCCGGCAGAGAGCTCAACCACAATTTCCCTATCCCAATCCAGTGAATGACTCGTAAGGCACAAAAACATCCTCTAAAGGGTCGAGGCAGCGAACAACAAAAATCGATCAGCCCGAATCCGACAAACAGGCAATGGCACGCCACTTCCGGTTCTGTTCGGTTATCTACAGTTGCTTTGACAGTAGTGAGCCGACCAAGCTCTCCAAAACGTCGGCATATGAATAAAAGTGTTCCGGTGAGCCCGTCTTTTTTCTCAAATTAGCAACCCGGAGCTCTCAACTTTGTCAATTTGAATGGGAAGGTGCACTGCCCCATCACATTATGGGTGGCCTTCCACTGAATGTGAAGGGGTTTAAGGTAAACGGTAGTCTTAGGATTACGTTTAGTGCTAGACTTAGCATTAGGGTGGTCAGTGTTAGGATTAGGCTTAAGACTGGGACACCGGGTTAGTTAACTCTCGGAATTTAGCGTGAGACCGCACGTGGTAGGGAGGTTCGTATTTACGTGTCCCATCCAACTTTACTTTCTAACCCTGTCTAGGCGATACAATTTTTCGCGCTGATTTCCGTCAAGCATCTCAAGGGAACTATAGGTTTCGGGATTGCCACTCAGCAGTACTACAGCAACGCCTCCTCATAGTATTGCAAGTGACTGGCACCCTGATAGAACCCACACGAAGACCCGGTTCAGGGTTGACGTCTCCACGGCCCGATGTGCAATCCCCCGATGCCCGACTGTTTCACCCGTGTTCCTTCCTACTTCTTACCATGACTTAACTTTCAACTGTAAGGTAAACTCCTCCACTTTCTGATAAAAAGGATTTATGTAACATACGATCAGGAGCAACCCCTAAACTGCTAGCAGTCTGAATCCCAGCAGGTTGTGAATTGGGACCGGTGAGGTGGCCAGTTGAAGAATTATCAATAGACTCTTTTCGTTAAAATTCCATCCACAGTTTTGAACATTCATATTTTAAAACTCATCATAATACAAAATACGCGACACAAGTAATTTTTGAAAAAAACACGTCCAGTGTTGGAGCAAAAATTTAATGAGAACATTTTCTTCAAGCCACAAAAAAATATTAAGTTTAATACATTTTGTATGAGAAAAAAGTGATAGGATTTTACAGTATTAAACGCTCAGTAAAAGCCTGCTCACTTCTTGGGTAACGATGTATAATTAGCGAAAAGTAAGCATGCTGCGTTGAAGGTGCTCAGCATCCTAAAGAAGATATGATTACCCTTAATTTTGTGTTAACAGTGTGTCGAGGCCGGGGAGTTTGGTTGCTGATATACCGTCACTCGTGGTTCATCGCTGAAGTTCGACGGCAATTGAACGAACACATACTGCCAAAGACAAGCTTTTGCAGGCAAATACCGACGAATGCGACGTAAGCCAAAGAAACATACACGAGGCAAACTAGAATTTTCTTTAAAGTTTAGACAATTCAAGGGTAACCCGACCAGAAAGGTGGACAGTTCTGCTCACCCCGAAACTGATAGGATACGAGCTGCGTATCGTATCATGATCCGCTTCTCCGAACAGAGGCGGCTGAAGCTGACTCACCTTATTTTGCGGCCGACATCCAAAAGCAGAACGCGTGGACTTTGGAGTCCTTTTCGGCATCAAGGAGGACTTCAGAAAACAGCATTTCCTCCTGCCGCAGTACATCCACAATCATCTATGTTCCTTGCGTGAATAAATTTTCCTCTTTCATCGATGGTTCTCCCTAACAGTGACCACCTGCGACTGCGTGCAGCGAGGATCCCACGAAGGCCTGTATGTCCTTCTCGAAACCGTGTCGCAGGAATATAAATATTTTGCGCGCGTTGGCACAGACCCCCTACTCGGAGATGAAGTTCTGAGTCACCACGAGATTGGTAGCGGTAACAGTAATGGCTATACTCTACTGCAGGTCGGCAGAGAACGCAGCACTCTCTGCCCTAAAACCCTCTGCCGCCTGTATTTCCATGAGATGGGAACTTGGATGTCGCCTAGTTAATGTTATGGGTAAATAATGAACTACGTGTTCGTCCCTAAACGTGATCGGCCTGACGTGTTGAGCATCAGGGCAATGTTTTGTGCAGATTGCCGGATGAAAACGAGGATGACATTGAACCTCCACGGCAGAAGTCTCCGATGTAAGCAAACACCCGGTAAGCCAAAGGTGCATTATTGGAAACAACTAACTGCCCACCAGATATCAGCAAAAAATGCCATTCAAAGCCGATAAACTGCAAGTATTCACAGAAAGTACCTCTACTGAGCTCCAAAGATGGAAACGGTGGGAGGTCATCAATCGGCACCTCAACAGCACTCAGACTGATCCAACAATATCGACGAGTGAATCCGAAGAAAAGTATTGGCACACGATGCACACCAGAGACAAGATTGACATGGCAGCGTACTGCAGTAAACGCTGGTGGATATGCAGAACGATTAGTTGACTCACTAGGTGGAGGAACCCCCGAGGATATGCTGACTGCGTTAATATGAAGGATAAATTTGCGGCCGCCCGAACAATCTACAATCCCGAAGCCAAGGGGACTCTGAAACCTCCCTGTCAAGATAGTTACCCTCTACCGATTCAAGTGCAGTTGAATTTTAAAAATATGGCAACACCAAACTCGTGGCCAAACCTTTTTCAAGATTTCAGCAGACATGGATACTATTAAAAATGCTCCAAACTCTAAGGATGCCACCATCCCCCGTCGTTATCAACACAAGCAGAACCTGCATCTCCTGAATACCCATGATTCTTCTCCCTGTTTAACTGTACAGATAGAGTATTCGTTCGGGTCAAACATTATCGCATAACTTAGCATTCGGAATGCACAATGCATGTAGAAAAACAGCGTAGATTCTGGAGATAATTTGGAGCCACTGCCATGAGCTATAGTGTTCGGCAAGCGCAATAAAAGTGCTAGAAAATGCGGATACTTCACTGGATCACGCTCAACGATCGGATGAAGGATATCGACTCAATGAACCGCTATGAACTCTGAAACAAATTCGCATGTTTACAGTGCTTTATGTTAATGATGAGATACTTGCATGAAAAGACGGTGGCGTACAGCATGGACAACGGATTGGTTTTCGGAAGCATTGATGGTATAAAATGTGATGAAGCAGTAGATCTTACTTGCTTTCACACTTTTCTGTTTTATGTTCTCCGCCGTGTTGATGTACACGTACCATAAAGAGCGGTCCGGAGTCAACAGCGATAGACACTTGCCAATTCTTCATCAGTTGAGGGCACCAATGAGCACTTCTAAGGCCAGTGACTGTGATCTACACTTTGAGAATGTTTTGGTACTAGAACCATCATGGAAGGGGCATGCAACGAAGTGTGGACCTCCTTGTGGCGAGGTGCTTCAACGTCGACTGGCAATCAGCACAATCAGTGTCAACTGAGCTTGCCTTACACCAAGGATTGAATTCGCCTACCTGATGAGTACAAGTCTTTTTTTAAAAAAACCTCAAGATCGTCAGTACAATTACAAGTCGGCTCTCCGAAGACAGCCACACCTACAACCAACTGCAGCATTCCGTCTGGAACCGCCGCTGTATCGTTCCAAACGCAGAAGTGAGGAAAAAAGGACTGCTGTCGTAACCGCATCAATGTCCAGATTGGAGTTGTGGACCACGTACGCAAAGAAAGCGAGAAGATTAGACTGTTTTTACCCCACTGTTCCTGTAGCATACTGGGGTTGAAATTGCACTAAAGTATCTCAGACGTCGAGATTCTGGGAAGGAGTAGCCTCCTTACTGTCCTTTCTAGGTTGGGGCGGATGCAACGGTATTAGGGCAACAATGACATGAAGATGGCTGTGAAGCGCAGATCAAAACGGCTGTTATACGACGCTGTCGTGTGCACTAAATAACTGTACGCATTCGAAGACAAAATGTATTGATGAGTCTGAATCGGTGTTTTTTTGTGCTGATTTTATAAGTGTATATATAAAGTTTGCAAGCTTAAGCAGCCTTAATACTTGGTATTCTCATCTCAACTCTGAGGTACTAACTCCTAACAACCACGCGTGGCCTCATTTGGTTTCAGGGTAGTAAACTATACTAGCATTACCACTACGTCCTCTATTATTATTTTTCGAAAATCACGTCCCTTCATTATATTACATAATTAATCACTGAGCTGTGCACGCAACTGAGTAATCTTTGAACTTTTCCCTTTCTCGACCATTCCACTGTACTTCTCAGCAAACTCTGTTCAATGGGATTCAACGCCACTCGCATTCTCATCATCATTCCACTCGACCAACTCTGTTTCATTTTGGATAGGATCAGCATCCAGTAGCCTTTAACTTAGATATTAACATAAATTTACTTAAAGCGAATAACTAGGCATATAGGTATTTTTGAGACACTAAAATACTCTTATGCAAGAAGTTATCCAAGCTTCATTGGCATGTGGCTACTCCCCACAAACTACCTGACACAGCGCCATACCGCGGGCGACACAAATCGAAGACATACGCATAATACTGACACTGTATAGGCTAACGATCGGTGGTACATATAAGCTTCCAGGCATGTCTATCTAATAAGTGGACAAACGCTTCTGTGCATCCAAGAGGTCCAAAGTCAAGCAGTGATATAACGTGCAATATGCAGGTCTTTAAAATGCTGGTAATTAAGTAACACCTGCGTTCATTTGAGTCCTTGCAAATTAAGAATCACAATGATGTCACACAAAAGATGACGATACCGAAAACAACGGTCTGAATTAAAATTTATCACGCACGCAGCCACTGCACCGCCCACCGCCTTTGTCCAACGACCTGCCTCATTGAGGTCATCCACCATCGCCGCACTGCGCTAACCTTGCAGCCTCGTCAACCGCATCTCGGGCATGCTATGCATGAGCAAACAACCGCCGTCTTTCCTGCCTCAGGAGACGCAACCTACATGCATCTCGGCACAGATCGCCTGACCTTGCTCCTGCAAGATTATCAAAAGAACTGGCAAATTAGACTCTCTGTCTGACACTGTTAGCACACGCCCTACCTCGAAAACGGTCACAACTGTCCAACACTGTAAACGAGAATTACATGGGGATTTGAGCCCACCCATCGGTGCCTTTTCCCTCGTTCCTTTCAGTGGCATTAGACCCAAAAATGGTTTTAGTTGAGGTGTACCCATTGCCCTCGCCACATAAGAGATGCCCAAAAGCGGCTTGATTTAGGGCGACCACAGTTAACCATTGAATCGCATTGGTTTACTCGAATGCACTGCTGCCTGAATTGTTTTACTCTTTAGATGGACTGATTATTTGATAAATTGCCTATATATCCCTGGACTCCTTCACAAATAGTCTGTCCTATGTGCGTGTCCGTTCGTTGGTTTTGAATCCATGGAAAGGATTACTGATGGATTTTTTCTCAATAATGAGGGCCTTTTCAACATTTTTTTGATAAAACACCTATCTTTTAGCTAAATTTATAATATTTGCATTTTCTCAGTGAGTTATACTATTTTGTCCAGCAAAATGACACCTGATCCACGGCAATCGATCTTAGCAAGGAAGTAGAATGAACTTAAATAACCATTAAATCTGCCATCTAAAACTAAAAATGCATTTCTTCGGAAATGGAAACCAGCTTAGTGTCGGAAACAGGTATGTGTACAAACTGAACTATGAGGCAAAATACGACCTCTAATACCAAAATGTTGATAATGGGGACGTATAGGAGAGACCACGGGTTCTTCAATTTATAGTTAGGGAAACAATGGATGTGCACTGCATGCTTTTTTAGCGCATTAAAAAAGGAACTTTGAAGGATGGTAGTTCAGGATGGTACTCCCAGCGAGGTGCACGCAGGAATGTTTATTCGCGCGTGAATTAGTTTATAGTTGCAGCACATGTGCGCTGAACTCACTCTTCCTTCATACTCCTGAGTCCGGGGTCGGCAGAGAAACCCGAGGTGGGTGCAGCACACGTGGCCGGAGCGGCATGAGCCTAGGCACGCCACCACCTATCTTTTAGCTAAATTTATAATATTTGCATTTTCTCAGTGAGTTATACTATTTTGTCCAGCAAAATGACACCTGATCCACGACAATCGATCTTAGCAAGGAAGTAGAATGAACTTAAATAACCATTAAATCTGCCATCTAAAACTAAAAATGCATTTCTTCGGAAATGGAAACCAGCCTAGGCACGCCACCACCACGTGTGTGCATCTCCAATAATGTCTGCCGTGTCCTGATCTGGCTCCGGGTTGGCCGAGCGCATCTAACCTGTAGCCCATTGTAAGGGGGTACACTTCTCCGGTAACTGGAGAATTTTTTGTAATAAAAGTACAAACAGTAATTTTGCACTTATAAATGTATCGTTTAGTTGGGCAATTGAAGAAATTAACGCAGACGGTCGCTTGATTAGAAACGTGGCCTGCAGTGTTTAAAGGTGTACACAAAATCGAACGTGCCAGAGGAAGGTGTGCAAGCTGTCAATGACCAGGAATCAGTTCTCTTCGGCGTGTTCACACATTAGACGGTTGAGAAACGCCTGGAATCTGAACATCTTATCTAAGAGAGTGGCATAAAGACTGCATTGAGCAGAAGAATATCCTGCTTCACCTTTAGATAGGAGGAGGACCCTGGCAGCATGCTGGCAGAAAACCCCAAATACACAAGGTTTAGCGAACTAGGCTATTCTAGAAATAGTCAGCGAGGAACTCAGCGCTGGATCAGCTGAGATACTGTGCGTGATAGTACTCATTCAAGGGGCCACCATTTACGAAAGATTGATAATCACTCGCAAGCTGGCATCAACACATGTACAAACGCTTTGAAATATTAATGAAAAATCTACAGTGAATTTAAAATTTAAAGGAAATTTGTAAATTAGTATTATTTTATTGAGAAATACTGTCCTTTTGAAACACGAGCAGCAAATTCTAAATGTGAAAAATCACTGCAAATGCGACAAGTAAATTTAAATATAATTTCTGGTGATAGCGTAAATACACCATTTTATGTATTTTAAGAGAATCATCCTTTAGTCAACTTTCTTCATACGGATTAATGGTATTGGAGTACAAGTAGTTTGAGATTGTCCTTGAAATACCTGTGAATAATTCCCGGTTTTCACAGTTTTTTAATCGCTTGGCAATATATTTAATCTTGTTCTATGTGGAAATCAAAACCTTCAAAATAAGATTCTTCTCAAAATCATCAATCGAAGTAGTGAGCTTTCGGATCTCTCTTCAAATGTAGATAGCAGGTTGCGGCATATTTGAAGAATCACCCAAATTCCAACACAGGTCAACAAGTAATAACGTTTTAACAATATGTTACCTGTTTACATAACACTTTAATTAGACATTTCGCTGGGGAATATATGCGAACGTTACCTTTTTAGAAGGTAAAGTGAAGGTGAAATATAGATCTTTGATCGGTCGGTGTGGAAATAGCTGACATATTTTCTGCTGGAAATGAAAGAAATCGCATTTTGCTTTTTATTAGAATGGTTTAAGTCATATGTGTTTACTTTAAATGCCCCGTTTGAAGACTGAAAATACGAGATTCTCCGCATATGTACTAAGGTTAAGCAAAATTTTTAATCTTCTGTCCCTTGCGTTTCTAAATTCCGGATAAGCGGAAACTATTTTATTCAGCGTATTATTTTACCACATGCATCAAATTTAATACAGATGTTTCTGTAGTCCATCTACACTGTATCTCGTACGTATTTTGTTAACAGTTTTTCAATTTTCATCGTTGTAAAACACAAATACAGGTATACTAGTTTATTCATGCGTTTTGTGGCAAAAAATATCTGAAATTTGCAAAAAATAATTCTAAAGCTGAAATCTCTGTTTTCTTCTGGAGAACTATCAATGTCTTACATTTGCTTTTCACCTGAGTTTCAATTAAGTACGATCGAAATTTCTTGTTTCAGAGAAAATTTATTTACAACTCTTCTGAATAATATTCATTCTTTTTTATAGCAAATGCATAGGAAATATTTCCGATGTCCGACAACACCCACTTTTACCTATTTTTATTCAAAATATAAGACAAAACATGTAGTGTTCTTTACTTAATGGCTTTCTTAGCATTAAATCCACTCAATAAAGCAAAAACCAATACCCAATTTACGCCAAGTTACTCACTCAAATTTTAAATACACTTTGCATGAGTTAATTCACCTACTGTACTCAGAGTAAAACCAGCTTGCTCATTAACGCAACTTTTAACAAAGATCCAATTTAACTTACTTCCATGCCATTGCCAAATTTATAGGCGAAGGATCCACAAGAACTAAATCCAAGGCCCAAAACAAAAGCAACAATTTTGAAAAATAGAGAGCTTCATTAGGAGGTTTGGCATGATTCATCTTCTTTCTACTTTAAAATATTATTTAAGATGAGGAAACAAACGGAGAAAGTAAGCTTTTCTGCCTGCCCTTTTTTGAAACAAGAAGGATTAAATTATGCCAGCCCTTTTCCAAATATCATCCTAATTTGGCAGACTCGTCTAGGTAACTAGGCTCGGCGTAACAAGTTCCTTTTCTCTTACGTTCAGAACGAGATTGTTTTGTCAAGACAGGTAAGCTTTTGAATGAATGTAACAATGACAGGTTTGTATGAAGGAGAGAATATGTGACCCGCCCCTAGGTAAGAAAATAACAGCAGAACAAAAAAATACGAAAAAAATATTATCTGGGAAATACCGATTTCAAGCACATGGCCTGAATTTCAAGGTCACTATTAAGATAAAAATACAGCCTGAGTAACATTTCAAGCCGCACAGCTGACGAAGACAGCGCTCAAAATAACAGCAATGGTAATCGCACAGGTAAAAATATAAATCCGATGCTTTTGCGTAGTATAGCAAAGAGCACCAATTACCTGTTAACCTAGGACGCCGAGTTAGACCTTCTTACTATATTTGGGGACAATTCTTTATCCCTAAATGCGACGGATTTAATTTTAATTTTTTTCAGGCCATTTTTTGCCAACAATAAGCAGGAAACACGTATATGTCGATTTTTGATGATTACATATAAGAAAATATGGCTGCAATCTGTGTGTGCTTGTGTGTTTTTGTCTTTAATAGCATTAGAAGGTTGAAAGTATTCTTCCTCTCAAACATTTCTTCAGCTGCATATTGAAAAAAATTGAATTTACGTTTACAACTTTTGAGGCATTTTCATGGTGAATTTCCAAAATCTGACAGGCTTGTTTTGACAGGTACCACCGCGTTGAGCCAAATATATATTCATAAATTGAGAGCTGTTAGTTGCATGCCATTTCTAATGCATACCACGGGACGAGAATACAGTTTTCCTATTGATCACTGGCGCAGGCCGTGTCAAAATGGTCCGTTAGGGTGGTAAACAAAAGGTTACTTAGATTTCCGCGTGCGCTATTAATCACAAAGTACAGGGAGAGAATTAACTGTAGGTAAGTTTTCTTGTCAATTAGGTTAGTCAAAGTGCACCTCTTTTGCCAACCAAGCAAACGAATTACCATTATCTTCATCTTTATTTTCGCAGGATGCAGTTCTAAATCAGGTAAAATAAGTTGCTATGAAATTGACAATGTCAAGAAGCACAAAAGATCGAGTAAAATGTCTACTGAATTTCATCCCATCTTATAAGGTTGGCATTAACGGGCATTCTCTAATCAACAAGCGGACAAACCGTCACAGTGTAATCAGAATTTTAAAGGTTTTCATAGTAACATATTTTTATTGTTGCTGATGTTACGAATAAATTGTTTGACTCTTCCTCCTCAAGAATTTACTGTAAAATATCAGGCAGTGCTGACCTAGCTTTCTAAAATGTCAGCAACAATAATGGTCATCAAGCCTCAGAAACAGCGAAAGAGAAAAATTTATCAGCCCAAGGCTGAATAGTGCGGCCAGTCATTTAAATTTCTGATCAATGAACGCTTTGAGAATGGAGAGCCAACCGAGATCTTTGAAAAGTTCTCAAGAATACATATCAGTTCAGGTGAAACCATTTCAGTTTCCCACACTAAAAAGGTTTTCCTCAGAAAAGATAAAGTAGCGGAGATTGTCCAACGCTAAAGAACTTTTCAAAGGCGAAGTTGAACAGCATATCCTTTGAAAGACAACGTGAGTGGTAAAAAGAAGGGTAGGTTAATATGGCATAAATGCTAATGCCTCCTCTAAAATTAATAAAAACTTATTTCTGACTAAGACGATTTTCCTTAGCGGGAGGGGAGGCTACAATTCAGACCAGCATGTTTTATCAAAATCGGACACTTTTGCCAATTTCTAGTAGAAATACTCATTAATTGCTCTCATATTGTACTCATTGTGAGTGTTTATAGTGAAAGAGATTTTTTAAACCCAAGGGCCTGGTGTTCATTGCAGGTGGCTAATGACTGAAACTGCAGTTACTTTGAGATAAAGATAATAATTTTTTACTGAAAAAGTTCGAGCTTCCTAAGCTATCCGTTGCTAACGGTCTTCGCTTCTTGTAGAAATGCCAAAGATATATTGGAATTTTAAAAATGCATAGCTTCATGCCATTCTGACATTCATAATCGACAATAGCCAAAGTTGTGTCTACTTCTTCTGACTTGCATTGGTACTAGGCGTCCTATGACTTCATTGTGGCTGTAATTTACGCCTTTCGACATTTTTTTATCTCTAAAATTTGATCTTTTTATGTCAAGCTATCGGCTAATCATTCATATTGTAATGCCCTTTGGTTATTTAAAAAACCTTTTTGTTTAGTACACTGTAGATTCTGTCTTTGCTGAAGAGATTTGAAGTGGAGCGTGGAAGTCTTAACATGATATAGCATTTAGGGGAAGGAACTAAACCCAAGCCTAACCTACATGCCACATTTAATTTGCACGGTAAGTCACCCCAATAAGGAATGTTTATGCTTTACTAGAGAAATAAGAAGCGAAAATCGTCTTCCCACGCAAATGCTCCGCTATATTCAGCCTAAGCCGATTCTGTCTAGGAGGGCTGTCTTACTGAGGTTTTTCCATTGAAAGCCAGGAGTGCCTACATCCTGAAATTAAAATCGCTAAAATATTTGCCCTAACGTCTGAAAGAGGAAGGAAGCAATCGAGGCGCTTTATAGCGATTGAAGCTTTTAGAAAACGCGTAAATACACGTCTACTTGCATCTATTAGTAAGCTTTATATTTTGACTTAAAAGTGCAGGCCTGTTGACTTCAACTGGCAAATCAGCTTAAAGGCATTATTATAATTGCAGTTCACATTGAAGTGCACTTTTAGACGACAGGCCGATGGTTTTTGCGTGAATTAGCTGCTGATGTTGTTGAAGACACCAAATGGTGTATGTATGATCTCGCAGTATTTAGTGGCCTCGTTCTTAAATTATATTCCGTAGCTTTACAGTACGTGCTGCAACTCGTGTGGTATTGACTGCAACGTTCAAGAGTGCTTTCTAATAGAAAGCAAGTCTTAAGAAAATTTACACTTATTGATAGCCTGGAACATAATCTCGGATTAATTACTGCACAATAGCATGCGGGTTTCTGTCCGTTGCATTTACTTAACCCGGTAAAACGCGTATCATATGCGTGATGGGGTTTTATTCCACTGATTTCGTGACCAAGATAAATGTAGCATGATTTTCCCTGAATGCAGGTAGACAAACCACGTGTGCAATGGATTTTTCATAAAGTGTTAAATTCTTTGCTTATTTATCTGAACAAGGAAGTCAGTTTATTTTTCATAGTCTTTTCGATTATGTTGTACATCGTCATCTAAATTGTTCTTTCTTTTTTCCCAATTTTTGAAACCCCATAAATTTTTGTATATATCAAACAACCCAATCTACACCCAGGTATTCATATGGAAAAAGCTGTTGATGTTTGTAACGTTTACTTCATTAGAGAAAGAAGAAGAAGAAGAAGAAGAAGAAGAAGAAGAAGAAGAAAAATAAGAATAAGAAGCGATAACTTGAAATGGTGTTTATTGGCCTGACTTTTCAGATTCTATCTCGAACCCATCATCAGACACAATTTCAGAAAATGGTTAGGCCAGTAAACACCGTGTTCAAGTGATCGTCTCGTTTTCTTCTGACCTGCTTCCTGGCACTTGTCAGTTTGTTTCTATTAGCATACTTTATATTTTTTTAAGGCATGCATTTTGCAGCACCATTGCGAAACCCATAGCTATAATATCATACGAATAATCATGCGTCAAAAAATGTTTTTTAAAATTCGAAATACCCCTTTACTTCAATTGCACACATTCACATGCAAGCATTTATTTGGTTGTAAAAATTATCGGTGTAAAGACCGAGTGTTCTTACGCATGCTATAGCTAGAGATTATTCTCAATATTATGGGCAATCTGAAAGCACCGTAAAATACAAATGTAAATTCCTCATAATTTATTCATCTGTTGCAACCTCCTGTCTCATTTTGAGATGAAAATAAAGTTTTGCTGCTTTTCGATACAAAAGAATGCATCTTTGGCTAAGGGTTCTACGGAGGGTATGGCTTCGTCAATGAAATCATATTAATTTTTTAGCAGTTTGGAAGTAATTGATCCTCTGCCTGAATTTGAAGACATATTCTACAGTTCTTCTAAATCTCCTTTGGTATTATTGTGGCAAGCAATTTTCACAAGGAAAAAACCTTTTGGGGATTCCTGGTGAGCAGGTTTGCTGTTGTTATATACTGTTTTCGTATGTCACGAATGGTTCGCTCAAGACTTCGAAACCTCACGGATTTTTTGCCAGCCTTTATCTTTTGCCCATCCCTCGATGTACTCTATAGCAAAAGAGGTGTGATCTGCCATAAATTCCTTATTGAATGCAATTATGTTAAGTTATGATGATTAATAAATGTAATCTAACTTATCCATGCACTTTGTGACCGTTAGAAACTTTGGTTGCGTAACAAAATTATTCATTGTTTTTTAAAGTTTCAGCTGGATATTGCACGTAATGTGTTGTAGGGTTCGCAGGAGACGTCGTCTGTCAAATGTCCGAGGTATTGGAGGATACAATAGTGTACAGGCAAACCACGTGCTCGGCGGGTATTCACTTGTACCGAGTATTTCCAAGGCGTCTCTTTAATATGAGATCGGTTAGATCAAACATGATTAGGGACGCGTGAAGTACACGTATGGAGGGAAATAGTGATTTGGTCAAGAGCGCCGATCATAGCCGCTAGAACTATGTAACTGCTCCGGACGTAAAGTTTTACTCAGAGATTCATGGTGCTGTTGATAGTGGGTATTATTATCAATCTTCAGCTGAAACAGAGAGAAATCACGGACGATTGGCCTGCAAAGATGTTTCTTGGAGATCAGAACTTAGAACCATCTGTCACTGATTACTCATTATTATATAACCATATGCAAGTATTACAGAGCAGAGCATGCAAGCAAAGTAAAATAATATTTAGTTCTTCCTATCACCAGAAAGGACTATGAGACATTACTGAAATATGAATTTCCGTATTATGATAGCGACCGACAGAACGTGGGCATTCCGCTACAGGTATGAAGTGTTTGCTTCAAATTCGCAGGGGTCAACTGGTTTGGGTTCACCTCGTAGGTCGCTCATGCGTCGAATTTCGGCCTGACTGACTGGTGCCAGAAAATAAGATACTGGGTTTGGCGCCACCTCCAGTTAAATCTACAGGGACTGAATTATTCAACAGACGATGAAAAGTTCCGACTGCTCAGCAAAAAGCGTTATGGGGTGAGTACAGCGTACTCGTTCGGGTCCGTAATGTTCTTCCCTTGTGGCTGATAATTCATTATCTTTTCTGTAAAGGCAAAGGTGCCATCAACTGTCGTCAGGGTGAAGAGTGCCAGCGCCGACACACAGAACAAGACCCAACGACTCGCTTGCTGAGTGCTTGGCCCCGAATTATCCAGTATCTCTCTCATAGGATAGCACTCGCGTGTGAAACCCCTACACGACAATTCAGTTGGTGGATATGTTACACGATTAAGTGACAGGCGAAACAGTTCTGAGGAAGGATAACCGGACGCCTCGTCTCTTATGGAATCGGCGTGTATTCAAGTCACCTTCCCACTAATAAGACCATTGGAGAGGAATGGTGAAAGTTGCTTTAGTGGACTGTTGGTCACTTTCAACTTTTTGAAATCAGTGTTTCGCAAATTGCTGTGCACGTACTTAAGCTCATTCTTGAGGAATTTTCCCTGGAATAACCTAAAGAAATCGTTTTCGGCACCTTCTAGGTCTGTCACGGTGAGTAATTCTGAAACGAGTTCTGGTTGATGTGAGACTTTGTTCTTCAGGAAGACTGTAAATTGTCACAGCCAAGTTACATGCCCTAGATGTTTCCTCCAGCTATTTTAGCCAGAAAAATTCGTTAACCAATTATCCTAAACAATGATGGTATTTACGGTTTATCGCATATCTTTGAAACAGCAACGGACCGTTGATCTGTTTCCATAGGCTCTTCGTCAGAATTCTTGCTTAGGAAGGCGGGACCCGTGATCTTCATACTCTTTCAGTCTGTCACCACCTGCACGTCTTGAAGCTACGTCCGCTGGGTTACCCTCGGAATTTACGTACCGCAATTGCGAAGCGTCCGATAAATATAAAATGGTAGAGATGCGGTTAGCTACAAATGTTTCAAGAGGTGACATGGTGTTCCGTATCAGTTGTAAGACTACCAATGAGTCCGTCCAAATGGTCTTGGACGAAATTGGTAGTGTTAATTCCAACTCAGCCTGTCTCACTAGTTTGGCAGCCAGAACTGCAGAGGTAAGCTCTAAACGTGGCTTGGTTTTAACCTTAGGAGGCGTGGCCTTAGATTTTCCCCACACAAACGTCGTACATGCATTACCGTCTTTGGTCGTTGCATAAAGGTAGACCCCGGCCCCGTGCCCGCTCTTTGACGCGTAGTTGATACTGTTCTACGGTACCAAAACCACCTGGGGTCAAGCAGCATCTAATTCGAACATCATCAAGGCCCTGAAACTGGTTCATCCGGATAAACCACTGTCGCACCTACTCATCATCGATCTTATCGTCCCATACGTAGTTTGATCGGTACAATTGCTGTAGCAGTAACTTGGGAGCGGTAACAGGAGCAGTAACGGGAGCGACAAACCCAAGTGGATCATAGAGGATTGAGATACAAGAGAGCATGGCTCTTCTGGTAACCGTGTCCGTAGGCTACGTGACTGTGAAACTAAATGTATCTGTATTTTCGTTCCATTCGACACCTAGCATTCTGTGCGTATCGGCTGGTTTTACGTCGAGGCGCATTCCCTCTTCCAGGGATGTCTAGGAAGGTATCCACCGAGTTTCTGCACCATTTATTTAGACGGAAGCCATGAGTTAGCAGCGCTGTTCGCAGATGAGAAGCATGCCCCTAAGGGTTTGCGCATTGTCACGGCTGATCAAACAATCGTCAACGTAGAAACACCTCCGCAAGTAATCGACATGTTGAGCTGCGGGGAAATCTTTCACCTGAGTTATCGATTGATTTGGCACGTAGATAGCGACACATGGGGAAGAGGTTGCGTCTAATGGATGTACTGGCATTTGATAAACCTCAGGATTACGTGTCAAGTCACCACTTGGCCACCATAGAAAACGTAAAAACGAACATTGAGAATTCGGAACTCGAACCTGATGGAACATAACTTCAATTTCTGCCACCGGTATGTACGAAAATTCACGGAATCTAGTCAAAACTCTACATAAACTGTTGGACAGGTCTTTTCCCTGTAGTAACTGGAGATTGAGTGATATACCCCTGTACTGGCTGGCGCAGTCGAACAATACTCTCAGCTCATCGGGTTTTATTGGATTCACTACAGAGTGGTGGGATAGATACCAAAGTTTTCCAGGACCAACAGCAGGTTCTGCGTAATCCTTGTCGATATATTCGGAGATCACCTTGACTTATCGTTTCTTATTCTCAGGGTTTTTCATACTTCTGTTATTCAAGGTATATAAACGTCTTCGAGCAACAGTCTCGTTGTCAGCTAAACAGGGAGAGCCTAACTTCCAAGGTACAGGGACTTACAAGTGGCCTCCATTAAGCTGCATTTGGGATTCTAATAAGCCCAAAACTCTTTTGTCATCCACGGAATGTGCTTTAGCCAATGGCTTGGGCTCACTTAATTCAAAGTTCCACATTTGCTCTAACCTTTCTATGACAGAGTCTTTCTCACTCAAAATTCGATATTCGCGTTTTAAGTACGATCTTTTCCACAAATCGGTTCCATAAAAACCTATCCGAGAGGGTTTTGGACAGCATAGGGGTTTTCCTGTCCACCGTAGCGATGTTCGAGTATTTAGTCAGTGGCAGGTAAATTCATTCCAATGAGTACTGATACCCTCGCTCCGTCGAAAATAAGACGTTCGAAGTCACGTAAATGTTTCCATCGTGCGGCTTCATTTTTAGCTAAGAAAAGCGCTTCAGCTTGGAAAGATGGCTGACAGACCAGGCTTTCTTAACTACCAGTCGCTCCTGTCCTTCTATAACACCTAGTTGGAAACCCACCCTTTCGATGCTCACGTCCGTGGATGCTTTCAAGACTGCTGTGGGCCAAAAAGCCTAAGCGTTTAAATAGGTATTCGTCGATAAGCTTAGTGTCCGAACCGGTGTCGTGGAATGCATTTGAGGTCACTGAACCGTGTGGTCCAAACACTTATCTGGAAAAACACTCCCACGACAATGACTTGCCCAGAACCGTATGTTGTAAGACAGTGTGTCGTTTCATTACTAATCTCTGTGTCCTCTTTCGCCGGGAACCTATCAACCCTTTCTTTTTGTCGGTACAGTAATAGGTGATGGCGCATGGAAAATCGCGCGACATCACATGCATTTTATGATCGACAATTCCTAGCGTGGTGGTGGCAGCAAGGCTTTCATTGCGTGCATTGTATCAAGGACGTTCATCCTTGCTTGCCGCTGTCGCTCAAGATTTCGGAGTCATTCCTAGTAGGCTACAAGAACAACTTCATTTTCTCCTGGAGGGGAAAATATCTCTCCAACTCAGGAGCTTATGAATAGCACCGTGAGTCTTCCATTACTAAGGGTTGGACTTGCTTAACTGTGTTGAATATATCCGACCTCCCACTGTACCTCGTTCGCATAGTTCTACTAGATTTCTGTTGAGCTAGCCACTTTAAGCCTGCCTAATTTAAATCGCTTGGGTTGGTTCACTTCGTATTATCGTAGGTAAGAACACAGATGATAACCGTTTAGAATAAAACACGGTTCTATAATGCTAAAGGATTAGCAAAATATAAACGGTAAACTCACAGCTAAGTGATTCCAACCTTCCAAGCGGTAAGTTAGTGTCAATTTACGCGGTTGCAAAAAAGGAGATTCAAACGAATAACAAGGGAGTTTATGGGAAACAAAAATGGCGTATTTAGCCGAATGAAGCAGTTAAATATAAAATAAACAGTGATGTTGATGAATGTAAAATATCATGTAAAGGGTTCTACTGATAATGTCAAACGCACTAACGGTGAGAAAGGATGTCTAGTGTTGTTAGTAAGCAAAACGTTATGTTACTGTCAAATGGATGCCTACACATACGTGGGAACGTACATATAACATATTCATATTAATTGTAAAGTGTTTTAAGCACTGCTTGGTATCTTTTTTTATGATATCAAGGAATGAATGCCATTCCTTACAAGAAACGCTTATGGCTTATAGATGGATAACCCTTAATACAAATGTTAAGGCTGGTCGGGCTCAAAATTATTCGTGAATAAGAAAAGCTTTTGAAAACTTTAATATAAGTATAAAATTTAATGACGACATGATTTGCTACCAAATGCGTATGATAAAGAATGTGTTTCTTTATTTTTTATATAAAATCTATTTGAATTTTTTAAGAACAACTAAAATCGATAGATAAAAGGCATAATACTTAAGTAGTAATTTCTTTACTGAGATCGATGTTTGCAGGCGGACGAAAATGATGGGTCTTCAAAAGTTGGCATCCTGTGGTGTCCAAATTATCTTCGGATTATGCTCCAATATAAGAAATATTACAGTTCTCCTTAAGCACTCCTCCCTAATGGAAAGCACGTGTTGATATTTTGTTTAACAAAGCATTTGATCATGCAGTGCGTAAATCTAACATATTGTAAAAATACGTCTCCCTAGGAAAAGTGGATCCCACTGGACCTTGCATGCTGCGGTCAACCGTTATGGAACCGACAGTAGTAGCCACGAAGTCTTAATCAACGCTTAATCGAGACTGGCCCATTAACATACAGACCACACTGAAGAGTTAAGCTATTCATGACTGTTCCAGCATTGGAAAAATTGCGTCCGGTTTTTGGCAGTTTAGCTGACGACTTAGTGGGCTAGTCCTAGAATTTTACGCAAAAGCATATCCTCTTGCTAAATTCTGCTCAGCGAAAAGCTCATTTTGGATGATTGATAGAAATTCTATGGTTCCTTGCACGGTAAAACCAAGCAATGTTTGGGTTTAGAGATAACGGTGCAGTCTCAGACAGTGAGGTGAGGAATTCAAGCTTATTGAATAGTCTACAAAGATTTCACATTGTAATTTGCCCATATTTTTGTCCAGGATGATGACGGATCACTGCATATCTGAGGCCCAGTACAGGCAAATAATGAGAGTGAACTCGTGAATTTACACAGGAATGTTAATTGTGATAAATAACTTCAGATACCGAACGGAAAGGTATTAGCAACCACAACATAACCGGAGAATTCTGCCTTGCGTGATGGTAGTATAACGTATCATCGAGCGAGAAATATGGTCAGAACGCAAAATATCCAAACATTTCGGTGCTACCAACCTGGAGCAAAATACCCGTGGCAGTTGTGCATCAATTATTTCAAAGCATTCCATGGAGGGTGGTTGGAATGTGAACGGGAGTAGGTCTTGAAGTGAAATACGCCATTTCACTTTTGGTGCTAAATATGATGGCTGTATTTATCTTTGTTTTTGTTTAAGCTCCGTTTGCAATATGAAGGAGCAATTGCTCTTTAGGTGCACGTCAATGGGGGCAAACGACTGCCCTGAGATTTAAAGGGAGGGAGATTCGCGGTGGTAGGTGTATGACGCCCTGTGACTAGACTTGAAGTCAGTAGGCATAATGAGTGTGTTTGGGAGCATCCAAAAGATTCCGTTGAAAATTCCAACGAGACAAGCGCAGGGCAGCATAACAGATACTTTTGCTTGCGTTCTTCAAAAAAATATGCGCATGATTGATTGTGACAAAACTTAGGAGGGACAGAACGGGACAGAACTGGCCTCCCAGAATGTACCTGTAGAAATAGGGGCAGTTAACATTGTAGCTCCTTACAGCTTCATAGTCAAGTCTAGCGAATGCTGCATCCGGCTGCTTCAGCCACTGCAACCAACATCAGCACCGATGGGTGTAGCAGCTTGGCCAGTTGACCTGCGCAGAGTAGAGGGAAGCCACGAGTAGCTGGGTGATGGAGAATCCAACCACAGGGCAAATTATCGCCTTTTCTAGTACAATAAATCTGAAGAGCTTGTGTAAATCTGCCCCGACGCCATAGGCCTCCTGACTTGTCGACGTCACCCGATCATCACCGGAGTATTTTGGCCTGACGAAAGGACTGAGCATCTAGTGACCGTGACTCCTTTTGAAGTTGGTCCCTATGGCATCTTTGCTAATGTGAGATCTGAGGTGCCGCTTTTTGCCGCCTGGTACCATCGGAGTGGTGTCATGCGTAGAAGAACATTCTAGCTTTGCCAGTCACGGCCTCTACACCTACATTATGTCGTCTTACAAATCACCAGTTCTCTGGCCGCGTCATGGTGCACACGGCGGCCTTCATCCCTTGCGACGGCTGGTGGCGGAACCTCAGAACACTGAAATCGACGTTGAACAGAGGTGGTAGTGGAGTAATTATGCATTGACAATCCGAAAACTTAATTTCCACTATTCACAAACTAGCCTCCTAGGGAATCTAAGAACAACAAACTCAGTTAATCAACCTGTGTATCTTTAAGCATATATGCTTTTCTCTTAAGAACCACTGATGGTTCGCTTGTTTCAAAATTTTTGTTCAGGTTGCATCAAGGGATATTCGGCGTAAATATGTTAGTTAATAACAACCGACCACGAAACAAGAGAAACCACGAAGACACTTTAAGATATCCCACCTTCATAAAATCACAACGATCAAAATTATATTCCTTACGATATGCAATTATATAGAACACCCTCAGTAATATTATTAAAAAAGTCATAACCAAGCTGAATTTAAAATCTTTCCTCAAATAGCAATATACATATATTCTTAAATAAAATAGGAGAAATTTCAAGGCAGTTCGTCAAAACGGAATTTGAACCGAAAGGGACCTGAAGACGCTTATCACCAGAAAACCCCAGGTTTAAAATAAAAAGCACTCAAATACGATACTAACATAAAAACGAAATTAGCATATGATTGTGGTATGTTTCGCAATCGTAAACATGCCCACTCTTCTTTTCTTATCATATCTTATCTATAGCCATGAGTTGATTCACATGACATGAAAAAAATAATTTTGGTGAAATAATATTGAAATACCTTCAATAAACCTATAGAAATCTGACGAACCCAATAACACAATCAACCTCAGGTTAGAAAAAATTGCGTATCGTATAAACAAAATAATTGCATAAACTTATCATAATAATAAATATTTAATGATATCCTTTCTTATCAAGGCCATCTAACAGACGCTAGAAATAATTTTAGCAACAAATACCGACATAATTGCATAAAGTTTACATAATCATAAATTCGCATGCCTCTCATAGCCATGAGTTACCCTTTCTGGTACTTAAAATATTTTCATCGATATATACTAACAGACTTCCAATAAAACCTATAGAGATGCACGAACTCCAGGATCAGCAGCCATTAGAAAACAAAATGTTTATCATATTGTATAAATAGAATAATTGCATTAACGTATCAGTATCATAAATATGTAATCTTTCCCTCCTTATCAGAGCCATCAGTTGAACTATCAGACGCAAGAAATAATTGTAGCAACGAATATCGACATAATTACATACACTTAACATTATCATAAATTCCAGGTTTTCTTCGTCTATCATAGCCATGAGCTGCCCTTCCTGATAATAAAAACAATTCCATCGATAAATACTAGCATAACTTCAATACAAACTTTAAGATATCTGACGACACAACAGGACCAAATTATAAACTAACAGTTCCTGTAAATAGGATTTGTACGCAAGGATTACACAAGCATTACCATAAATATATGCATGCCCCATTTTATATTCTTTTCATATCGATGACTCAAAACGAGTCAGAAACTTGTAATTATTTCAGCAAGTATTCCGACAGAATCGATTACGTCAGTAAAATTCCTAACATACTGAGGGTATATATGCTCAATTAGCTTGCAAAGACTGGCCCTTCATAAAGCTATATCTTTATTGTTTGATCTAGATCTATCAGTAAACAATACCTTTTATCAAATACAATATGATGACAGCTTGATAGCATTATAATTTTCTTGCAACTGTTCCTGTCCCTAAAAAAATCCATCTTATAGAGGTAACTCCAATTCAGTCTAATTATTCATCCGAACAAGACACTGAACGACGCGCTCGCCTCTGAATATCTTCAGTTTTAGCATCTGATTGGATGTGATGGCCATTCGAATCGACCGCGGCCGACTCTACCTCGGATAAATGAGCACTTTAAAATCCATAATTGACACAATATTCGCAGCCCAAAAATTATAAACATGAAACATTGATTCCTATGCTCTAGAGTTATTTTATTTAATATCTTGCTATTGCTATACCTTTGAAGGCAGTTTTATACTTAAAAAATCCCCATTTCGCACACTATTGACTAAGCCCAAATAAAAACAAAGCTAAAATGGCAGCAGAAAGAAGGAGTTTGTTTTAGGTTTTTTCCCTGTTTTAAGGACATTGATAGCGCCCAAGAGGTGTTATATCAATAAAACTGCTATCCATACTAAGCCATATTCGTCAACTTCCGACCCTTGGCACGCATGCCTGAACCAATGCCACTAGTGCATAACCATGCAACATGATTTTCACACGTCTGATAATAGGCTTATTGATGATCGTGAAAAGTTGGGATCCAGTTATTATAGGTTGATTGTTCATAAGCTCTCTAACCCTAACTCCAAACTATACGAAGTATTCATGTTTTATAGCTTACGTAAATGGGTGCGTATTTAATTGGATGAGTTTTATCCAAACCTCACCTCTTCAGTCTTACTACAACTCAGAATATATTACTCTATTACCGTCTCAACTGCAAGCTGCCGATGAGAAGAAGCAAGTGACAGTTCAGGTTCCTCATTTCAATTCTAAGCATCGTTTGGATTGCATATAATAATTCTTGATTCAGCAAACCTAATAACTTTTAGTTGAAATGATCTCCAACAAACGTTCACTACCCATCAAGGCGTGAAACAAAAACCTGAAGTAGCTCTTCATATTACAAGTATTAATTCAATGGGGCAGTAACACTAAAGGTTTGAGTACCCTTCTACAATAAACGAAAGATACAAATACTCTGAATTGAAAAAAAACTAAATAAATAACAAGCGAATCTCTTGAACCCATTTTTGAAAACGCACGTAGTCGTTTTGCCAACCGTTCACGTAAACCTGCTAAAGAATGAAATTAAACCGTTGTAGCTGGGTCCCAACATTTTCTGAGGGGATTTTAGATCGCCAGCCTACCACGTTCAATAATGCGCATGCAACCAGCGTCAACATGTCCTGAGGTGCTCCAGATCCTGTGACAAGAACAGCATCCGTCCGAGTGCCTACACCACTTCCGCCACAGGCTTCATCCCGCGTTCGCTTGGCGCATGATGCAAGAACCGCCTATTCAATTAAACTGGGTTAACTCAACGAGCAGGATCAGTTGATAAATTGATAGGCTACAGATGACACATTTCCCAAAGCCGGTAAAAAATACTTTAACATAAGTTCAGCACGACAATTACAGTCGGATTGTCGCAGAGTATGGCGTTCCACGGAACCCCATGAATTTAATTTGTAGTGAGGCGTACTTGCGCAGCGCCTGCCACATACTATCTCCCTTGCCTCACCTACCTTGCTGCAATGGTTTGTCGGTGTAAAGACGACTTGGGCGGTCGCGGACGCAGCAGCTGATAAGGCTTGAGAGTTCCTTCAATTGTGCTTCGCACGACCTCGCCACTGCAACGTATAGCAATCTTACATGTGGCTAGTTTTAATCTTAATTTTGTGAGATTGCCAAAAAATTCGGTTCATTAGGAGCCGTTGTAGTTAGATGGGTGTCGTTTTCGGAAAAACAAGGATATCGTAATGTAATCGATTTTGTGACCAATGAAATTTCAAATGAAGACCATGTGTAAAATAATCAACGTAAACTACCAATCGATTTATATGTAAATTGACCTTCCGATAATTTCAAGGAAATGAGATTTGGTACTCAACAGATCTAAATAAAAGCGGTATAATTATAGCTTATAGATTTGGTTATGCAGGAACAACATTCATATAAGAAAAAGGCAAATTAGACTAGGAGCGACAGTTTTTAGAATTTTACTAGAGTTATGTTTGAATGGTCTTTTACAGTAACTTGTTCGCTCAGGTCCAAAATCAGCATCCAACATATTTTGACAACTATGGAGTATAGAAATAATTCTCTCATTTAAAAGTGGTTTCAGGTGGTGCCAGTGTCCCAGTATTCTCCAACAAGGCTATCCAAACCTGACGGAAACTGCCAAAACATAAACTCAGGAGATTGAGAGTAATCAGTTAGTTGCGATCCGGATAAAAGAAAATTTTGTGCATGAAAAAATTTATTATGCGCAGTTTTTTAAAAAACACCACACGTATCCACATTTCCTTATTCTCAAAAACCAACTGACACGCATCAAATTTAAACAGTGTGTGTGCGGCCGTAAATTTCTTACTACTTTTACCACTAATTTCTGAAAGTAGTTGTATGAAAATCTGTGCTATTTTCTTTAGAATACCGTGGTAAAAATACAATAACAATTTCTCGGAAAAGTTTTCAAATATTTTTCCATTAAAAATAACAAGACAGCTATTAAGCTCCGTCTTAATGACCTCTCGCCCACTGATATCGCTGCCAAGTTGAAAATGGTCAGATCAACCGTTTCTACCCTTATAAGATGTTTGGCCACATCGACAGGAAGCCTGGGAGTGAAAAAAACTGAAAAGTTAGAACCTCTCGTATTTAAGGGCTGTCCGGGCTAGTATTCGTTGCTATCGAGTCCCGAGCATGAGAAAAATGTCTTTAGAGCTTGAGGTGTCGCAGCAGAAGTTTAGGAATGTCGTGGAAAAGGACCTGAAAGTAAAGTCAATGGCTAGGACTATGAAGAAAGTATCACCCATGGTGCCCTACTCCGATAAAAACTCTTCATAGTCAATTCGGTTTCCAACAGTCGAACAGATCGCTACATAAGCTCCGGAAGGTTAACTAGGTACCTGAAAATTTTACGTTCAAATGTCAGACCAAACATCCTGCGTATGTGATGCGATTTTGTCTGATTGCCTCAGAAGTCAAAGTCATACCTCCTATGCTCATCAAGCCCTCGGTCAAAGTGAACACAGACGTGTTCTTCAGAAGCATGGCAAGCCTCGAAGAGTTTCAAATGCACTCAAAATACAAAATTTACGGTCGCGTACGGTGCCTGCCTTGTTGACTTTAAACTATGCGCTAGAATATGATTTTGTTTTGTAAGTTTGTTTAAAAGTATCCAGAATTCAGACTGCAATTGTTCTACTTGATTGTCACCAGCAATGTTTATGCTTATTCTGAAGTATTTCGTGTGCTTGATTCCAGATCACTTAGTGTGTTTTGGAAGAAATTATAGAATTGACCTTAATAATATTGATCTATAAAAATTGATATACTGACCTCGATGACCCGCTGTTTTGGCAAACGTTTGCCATTCACATTGTTTAAACTAAAAACATCGGTGCCTCTCATGTCTCTATGATTATTGATAGCATCTACTAACTTATCATTTTCCCCTGCACTTGAAAATTGGGATGTGAACAAAAGCATTGCCTTTCATTCAGTCAATTTTGTCACTGGATATGAAACTTGCGTCTACATAGGGAAAATATAAACATACTTATATTTTACATCTATGTAGATCTTGACCCTTTTCACATTTGAGTTACCTGCTAGTATCTTTTCGATTTTTATATCTGAATATCCGTAGGGGAAGGTACTGTTGGAAGCTGTTGATTCGAGAAGAATGAAGTAACAGTTACTTCCTTTACCCCTGCATTGAGAGTCGTGAAGTTCGAGGTTTTGCCCGCCAGGTTTGCTCCCATAGCTCGAAAGTTGCCGTTTCAAAGGACAGCTCCGGTCGCCTGGGAACTGGTTCACTAAAATGCGGGTATCGAAACCCGCTTATCTAACGGGGACAGTTGCAGGAAGTGGTTGCCAACTCACCTTCTTCCGTAGTGGATCCACAAAGCCAGAGCGACCAGACGCCTGTGAGACTTTCACCATCAAAAAACTTCCTGAGTGACTTTCGTGCCTGCCACAGATCACAGACTGGTTTCATTGAAACTATATCGAGAAATAGCACTCATGCAACAGGCTATTCCATGCCCGTAGTGTTGGATGGGTTAATGTGTGATTTATGCGCTGGTGGGGAGATATGTAGTGATCAGGTTCTCAGTGTGGTGTTTTACCGCAGATTTTTACGGAGGCGCATATTGCCTTATGGGCCCATGTGATGATTTAATTGGCTTCGGTAGTGCGAGCAGTTAAAAAATGGGGTGGTTTATATATTTTGGTAGTCCTGGCAATGGTTTGCCAGTCTCAATGCGATGAATTCGCAAGCAACCGACCATGACAAGGTCTAATGGGCAGGCGTGATAGCTACATGGACAAGACAGGCTGGTAGTGGTTGCAACACTTTTTGCGGTGACGAAGCTGGTGGAGGGAAAATTGGTAGTGCTGGAGATGGGTGTGTTGTCAGAATTGTGAGTTGGGTTTAGCCTGTCGAATTTGTGGAGCATTCTGTTGTCGTGGATGCGGATATGGCCAACTAGGTACATGCGGTGTCTGAACTCGCGTGTAAAGTGGGGGCAGTTGAGGCGCGTAATGCAGGTGTATGTCAGTTTTCCAGACACTAATTCACCGGTGTTAGTACAATCGATTCGCAATCGACCGACCAGGTTGTTGTGTGATCTGATAAGGCAAGCGCAAGGAGAACCATTTGGGATGTAGTCCTCGTTGGTAGTGGTTGTTGGTGTTGGTGGTTGTTGGTGTTGGTGGTTGGTTGGTTGTTGGTGTTGGTTGTTGGTGTTTGTGGTTGTTGGTGTTGGTGGGTGTTGGTGCATGTAGAATGTTCTCAGTGGTCGTGGGTGTGGGCGTGGTGACAGCCATCGTTGCCGTCGTTGCGAAGATTGTGGTGGTAATTATGAAAGTTGAGGTGATCTGCGACAGTAGCGGGGCGTCGAGAGATTGCCCACTGGTGGTGGCGGTTGTCGTCGAGGTTGCGCCAGGGGTGATGATAAACACATTTGCAGAGGCAGTGGATGCTGCTGGACTGCGAGTGCAATGTTCCTGAGATGTTCGACGAGATCAGTCCGTGCGTGGAATGTCCGTTGACGGCGTGCACATTATGGAGGTTGGCGCTTTGAGTCGGGAAGGCTCGACACTTGCGGGTCATTCTTTTGGCTTTGGTATCGGCAATCTATTTGGTTTCGTAGATTGCTGCTCCACCCCTCACTGTTCTCGTCCATGCCGGCCAATCATGGGCAGGATCCTCCCGGGTCTCCTGATTGATTTGCATATATCTATGAGGGGTCTTCAGGATGTCCGTGTAGCACCATTTATGTTTGCCTTTTCAGAGAGCACCCGTAGCGGTGTCCCTGAAGACTAGTCAATTCCGTGGGCGCTCAGTATTTATTCTCGCTGGTTGACCACCCCAAAGAAGTTGGTTTTGCGTCAGTATGGCTTGAATTCTGACGAGTCCAGTCTGTTTCAGTACTTACTTTTCGGTCTCCTGCTTTGCAGCCTCAGCTGCCGTATTCTTCGAAGACAGCTGAGGTGGATGTGATTGCGTTGTCTAGCCTGAGTGGCGTAGATGGATCAGGTGTCCTTTCTGTAAAGCAACGTTGTCAAGATGAGAGTTTTGTACATCTTGACTTTGGGGAGGAGATGAAGGCCAGATTAGTTCTAGGTGGAAGCCTGCAGCCGTCCAAAGGCTTGGCTGGCTTTGGAGATTGGGTGCGCTTATTCATTGTCAGTTTTGTTGTTCCGTGAGAGTGTACTGCTTAAATAGGCTAATTTGTCCAAAGACAATTACAAAGAAGCCTGCAATTAAACTTGCTAGATACATGGAATGGTGAATATCCCTTTCATGTTATTGTCTGGTTGTCGACTCTAACAGGATACCACGTTTTGGCAGAAGCATTCACAGTTTTTGCTCGAGGAAACCGAAACCTGCATAGAAATGACCTCAATTTACGAGATAACTTATATCAGGCCACGGCGAATACGTTTGAAATGTTCCGTTTGCTTAGCATTCGGTGTGAATCCTAAAAGGCAAGGGTTGTACAGCCCCCGCAGGTATAAATCTCTGTATGCATTTCCTATAAACCATTTTAGCCTCTTTAACTGCAAAAGTATTTAGCTTACTGACTGTGCCGCCTCTCTGAGGTCTTATTCCTACGCTGCCAGCTCAGATTTATACCAACTTTGGGTCTCGTTGGAATTTTGTCGGCCTCATCTATCCTCTACATCGTTAAGACCAATATAACAAAATTTCGTCTTTCGTTTATTCTTTCGAGAGCACAAAAGACTTTTCATGTATAGGTTTATTAAATGAATGGTCGGAATCAACTTGCAGATGTTATTGGATTTTAAGAAATTGCCTGGTTTCCAGTTTATTTCTTTGGCTCAAAAATGTCAACAACTTACCTTTGGTGGTCAATGAACTTCTTCAGTTGAGCTAGGGCAACTTTCATTTGAAAACATTAACTTCAGAGGTTGAAACTGCATATATATCTGCATATGGATGTTTTTAGGCTCCTAAATCAAAGCATTCCCTAGCATATCAGCATGAGACTTTGACACTTCGACGACTGTCAGAAATACTAAGCAAAAGAGATGAACTTGAGAAGCAATTTACGCCACGATTCTCTTTTGTTTTAAGTAGTGAGAGTAGTAGTCGAAGAAATATTAGTAGAACTATTTGCAGTACTATTAGAAGCTATAATAGTAGTGGTAGAATTGGTAGCAGTATTATCAGTTATGGTAATAGTAGTAGTAGTAGTATAAGGAGTAACAGTAAGAGTAGTAGTAGTAGCAGTATCAGGAGTAGTACTATTGGGAGTAGTAGAATTAGGAGTGGTATTAGTAGGAGGAGGAGTAATAGTATTGGTAGTAGTAATGGTAGTCCTAGCAGTAGTAATAGTAATGGTAGTATTAATATTAGGAGTAGTAATAATAGGAGTACTAGTCGTACGACCAGCAGTAGTAGTAATTTTATTAGTAAGAGTAGTAGAAGTAGTAGTAGTAATAGTGGACGTAGTATTAGGAGCAATATTATTAGGATAATTATTAGTAGAAGGATTAGTCGTAGTAGTAGTAGTAGTAGAAAAAATCAGTGGATAACCTAGTAAAAATAATATTTTCAGTACTATACGTATTTGAAATAGTATTAGTAGGCTTGGTTTTTTTAATTTCAGTAATACGAATATTATTGATAGTAGTAGTAGCAGTCGTAGAAATAGTATAGCTATTTGGAGAAGTAGTAGCAGTCGTCTTACGTGCAGTAGTAGTATTAGGAGAACAAGCAGTAGTAGTATTGGCAGCAGCAGTAGTCCTAGTATTATTATTATTATTATAACTAGAAGTAGTATTAGTTTCAGATATGTTAATAGCAGTATTCGGAGTAGTACTATTATTAGAAACAGTAGTTGTAGTAATGTAAGTGGTACTTGGACTAATAATAGTAGAAGTAGTCATAGGATTAGGGGAACTAGCAGTTATAGTAATAGCAGAAGTATATGAAGAAGTAGTAGTATTAGGAGCAGTCGAAGTATAACTAGTAGAAGTCATAACAGAATTAGTGATATTAGTAGTATTACAACTAGTATTAGTAGTAGTGGCAGTTCTAGTAGGAGATGTAGTAGTAGTAGTAGTTGTAGTAGTAGTAGTAGTAGTAGTAGTAGTAGTAGTAGTAGTAGTAGTAGTAGGAGTAGTAATATTAGTATTACGGGTAGTAGTAGTAAGAGTAGTAGATGAAGGAGTAGAGGCAGTAGTGTTATTCGGAGTATTAGTAGTAATAAGAAAGGTATTTAGGGTATTAGTCGTATTACGTGCGGTAGAAGAATAAGGAGAAGTAGTAGTACTAGTAGTAGCAGTATTAGTGCAGTTGGAGTAGTAGCAGTATTAATAGTAGGAATAGTAATGGTATATAAAGTAACAGTAGTAATAGGAGCAGTAGTACTATTAGGAATAGTTGAGGTAGTAGAAGTAGTATTTATAACAATATTAGTAGTATTAGTATTTATAATAGTAGTATAAGTGGTCTTTGAAGTAGTAGTTGTAGCATCAGAAGTAGCAATATGACTTTTGGTACTAGTAGAACTAGTGGTAGCATTACTAATAGTATTAGTATTATTCGGAGTAGTAGTAGTTGTAATAATAGTGGCATTTGGAGTAGTATTAGTATGACATACAGCAGTATAATTAGGTGCATTATTAGAAGCAGTGGTAGATAGAGAAGTACTAGTAGTATTAAAGAAGTAGTAGTACTAGTAGTAATGGTCTCAGCGGTATTCATAGTAGTACTATTAGCAGTAGAAGTAGTAGTATTAATATTAATAATAGAAGTAGAAATAGTATTGGTATTTGTAGTAGTATTAGTAGTAGTAGTATTAGTAGTAGTAGTAGTAGTAGTAGTATAAGTAGTAGTAGAAGTAATTGTACACATATAAGTGGTATATGGAGTAGCATTAATATTAGAAGTAGTACTCTTAGGAGAACAAGCAGTGGTAGTAATAGTAGTAAAAGTATTAGTGAAAGTAATAGTGGTAGTTGTTGTATTAAGAGTTGCAGTATTAATGGTAGTAGTAGTAGTAGTAATATTAACCGTAGGAGTAGTAGATGTTATATTTGTATACTGATTAATAGTAGTAAGAGGACTAGTCGAAGTATTATGATTACTAATGGTATTAGGAGTAGTTATAACAGTTATATTTGTAGTAGTATTCAGAAGAGTAGTATTAGTAGTATTTGGAGTGGCAGTTGTAGCTGTTAGAGTAGTAGATGAGTTTTGGGAGCACCATTAGAGGTCGTATTAGTACTAGTATTAGTCAGAGAAGTATTAAGAATGGTTGTATTAGGAGTAGTATTGGTATGACGTGTAGTAGTAGCATTACGAGTAGTAGAAATAGTGTTAGTTGGATTAGTACTACTACTAGTAAAACTAATAGTATTGGTAGTTTCAAAAGAAATAGTCGAGGTATTCGGAGTATTAGTAGTAGTATTATTAGTAGTAGTATAATTAGTAGTGTTATTCGGAGAAGTAGTAGTATTATTAGGAGTACGTGCAGTAGTAGCATTAGGCGTACAATTAGTGGGATAAGTAGTAGTAGCAGCAGCAATAGTCGTATTATTATTATTTGTATTAGTAATGGTAGAAATGGTAGTATTATTATTAGTAGTAGTAGTAGTAATTGTGTCAGTAATCGTAGTAGTATTTGGTATTGGTAAGAGAATTAGTAGTAGTAATAAGAGTATTCATATTAGTAAAAAAATAAGTGTTAGTATTGGTAGAAGTAGTCAGAGAAGTAGTAGTAGTAGTAATAGTATTAGTAGTAGTAGTAGTAGTAGTGGTAGTAGTAGTAGAAGTAGCAGTAGTAGTTGTAGTATTAGTAGTAGTAATAGAGGGTGAATGTAACGACTTCCGTTCTTCAGAGACGGTAGGCGCTTCCCTGTGGTCAAAAGGGGAGCGTAAATCACAGGATATCCTGCATTAGAAACTTTCCTCAATTAAACACAAGACATCAAGACATTGACAATGGCATAGTTGTTTTTTGTATAGAAACTCCCAGCATCATTTCAAATCTTCATGCAGTAAAAGTAAAGGTGCTAATTTGTCCATATATGCAGGTATATATACACATGTTGACTAGGAGGCAGAGGGAGGAATTTGGAGCAGAATGGGTGAGTCAATCTGAAGGGAACATCGTGTTTTAGGGGTTGTAATTTTGTTTGATGGAAAATATAGTTTTATGGCTGAGGCGGTGTGCATCCTCCTCATGGAAGGCACGGAGGGGCCGCATGCCCGTGAGTGTGTGCGTGTCTAATATTGAGAATAATGCATTGCAGATCGCCGAGACCTTTGCAGTGGCATATATACAATCTGCAGTTCACTTTCTTTTGCGTAGTTACAGGCAGACTTGCTGGGTCTCCTCTCGCACGCATGTCTGACAATGTACTTTGAAATTCTGTTGCATAACACATCTGCATTTCTCGAATATTTGTTTAGTGATGCTTCGGTAGCCACGACCGCAGCACATGTTCATGCAACTTCCGTCTCCAGTGATGTTCAGGTTGCAGTACCTTCAAAAATATGCGGAGTAGAAAATCGGGTGATTAATTGACCGAACAAGGCAAGATTATTAGCAAACAAGCCAAAAATATCATTGCAAAACTCGCACTCAAATAAAACCATCAATTGCTGTTGAAACAAAGAAAACAGGAAACAAACTATGATTGGCTGAATTTTTCGTAATGGTTTAAAGATGAAATATAATTAGTGAAATTCTTCTGACCTACAGAATCCCTCCTCGGAAACACCAAGGAATTAAAAAGATTGGAGAGATTGTATGTGGTAAGTGTGACTTTTGTGCACTGTCCACCTTGTTTCATTATAGCTTTAAAATTATAATATTGCCTCTACTCTGACTTAACACTTTAAACTGAATACTAAAATTTTGCAAAAATGGTTTTCTTTCAGATTCTTATCAGATCTAATCTTCAGTGGTAATTTAGGCTTCCTAGATTCGTCAGGTTTGTAATTGAAGAAAAAACGGTCCGAAACTTGAGCTCCTTTAAATTATAATAACACAGTTCTCGCATATGAGCAGCTAAGTAAATAGAAGCCAAGCAGGGAGAAACAGTGAACTTTCAGTGAACTATAATCATCCGAAACACACATGCGCACACGAAAAACGCAGACGCTCCACTGAAGGGATTGATCAGAAGGGTCATAAGCATTTCGCCTTTCCGAACTTCGTCAGCATCTAGTCAGCCAGCGTTCCCTGTACCTGCAGACCGCATTCAATGAAGCGTCTACTGCTCGTCTGACAGACCCTGTCTGTGGACCATATAGGCTGTGTGTGGGCCAGATCCGGGCACGGCTGGCGTTATTGTGAATAGGCGCCTACACCAAATGCCACACTTACGAGGAGGTGTGGTGGCACGTTTAGATGCAGGCTCACACTGAGACAGCCGCATGCGTCTGACGCTGCCTCCAGTCTTCTTGACTCTGTCTTGACACTAGGTCCAAGTGGGAGAGGAAAGAAAGAGTGCAGTATATGCTGTGCCATTCTGCTACCACTAGAAACTACTTCGCGCCCACCCTACTGTGGAGCAGACGCTGGACCTCGTCGGTGACAATGTTCCGACGATTGCTTCGGGTCTAAGATAGTCTTAAGGATTAGGATTGGCTGCAGGAAGGCAGGATAAGACCACAACAGTGTTGTATCAATCTGCCCGCGTATCTGTTGATATACTATGTGCTGTCATGATGTCTTGGTTGAGTTTCTCCTGCTTGGCAATTGCCCATTCGTCACATATGTCTCATCTGAAGCCTGCATGCTTCGCGAAACCAATGGATCGGTGTTTGCCTATTCTTGTTAATGACTGATCCTCTAGGGCATATTTAAAAGCCAGCAGGCAGCGGCTTATCAGAATAAAGAGTGGGTTTTGAAGGCAGTTACAACTGTGCGTGTAAACATCTATGATCCAGGACTGCAATTGGCGTCGTTAATGAGTGTGGCAGGTTCTGTATAGGGTATTTACGATCGGGAGCCGTGTCCAAATGGCCTTGTTTCTGTTATGTATTTTTTTCATTTTTTGGTAAGTAAGCCTTAAATTAATTCTGGGCATTTATGCAAAATCTAGTCTAAAATACAAGGTCATTGTTGTGTCATGAATAAATAATTTCCTTTCTACCTTCCAACAGTTCCTACAGACCCCCTCTGCGGATCGGGGAGGCAGTAGTCTGGCGAGTGTTCGGTGAACACCAGATTATCCAACTCGACAAATTCATCCACGAATTCGGTTTCTCTGAAAATTGACGCCAAAAGCCGACCCTGTGCCACTCGGGAAACCTTCTGTGCTGTCTGAAAAGAGAAAAAGCGAATTTTATTCCTTTTAAGTAATATAATAGTTTCGATGGGGGGTTTCGATACCAGCAGCAAAAAATGTAACAAACACGTTTGGACGGGACACTCATTATGGTTTCAGAAGCCATGTCATTACTGCAGATGCTTGCATCAGGTGACTTAACGCACAAAATAGCCCAATCATTTCTGCATTGGCCTAACGCTCAATCTGTAGAGCACTGAACTCTCCCTGATATATAATCCCTATTAAGTTTTACACGTACAATCTGCCTCTGTTGTTCTCTCAACCTAATTGTACTCTTGTAATTAGAAGACCAGCATAAAAGAATAAAAAACAGCAACAGACTTCGCGATTTCTGCTCCATCATGAAGTTGCTGTGCTCACAGAAATCAACGCCAACTGGGGTGTCCATTTCTAGCTACTAAGCTGTCGTCAAGCAGCCAGAAACGAAAATCCTAGTCATACTTTGCTTGGCTGACGTTTCCTCATGCACTCCTCGTCGGTATGCGATTACCAGTGAGGGGTCCAAATTGAGCTCCAAGGTGCAAAGGGGCAAGCATACCTCCTAAACCGATTGGTGAAGGCTCTTTCCCCTATATTGTACTTTGTTCGGAAAACTTATTTGTATTTGTCGGGTAAATTAGACGTGAAAATAGTATCATAAATAGGTGACCTTAAGCAAATGAACTTTAGCCCTCTTTTTTGTTTAAGCACCCAGCCCTACGCATAGCGTGCTTTACATTGGAAATGTCATAATACTTTTGCCAAGAAGTGCTGACTCTTAATGCTACAATACATTAAGAGCTGGCTTAGAAAAAGTGCAAATATGCCTTTATGTACGCAAAGAATATGATTTGCCTTCTAAACTACTGAGATTTCTTGCAAAATTCGATCCACCCAATCGACGCTGAGGTCTTCAGTTGCCTGAGTTTCTTGGGAGACGTCATTTCTAAGTAAAAACTAATATTTTTTAAAAAGGGCTCTACAGAAACTTTCTCTGTATGGCTTACTTCACAAAATTTCCGTAATAGCAAATATATCGTTTTTATAAGGAAGAAAAGACAAACCTTTTCATCCAAATTTTACAAGAAAAGAATTTTGAACCGCATAATCTCCGAATATAATAATTAAACAAATTTTACACATTCAGTCTTGAAAGATACCTTGACTAGCCTCAAAATCGAAAACATAATCGCTGACAGGATTGCAGACCACTTGGCAGTATTTTGACAAGTATTCACCATTAAAACGTAATTTCGCCCAAGGCTTATGCTGGAGTTCCACAGATACAATAGTAAATAAAGGCAATCTGCATTAAAAAACGAACATTTCTCCTGAACAGAAGGATACAGATCAGATGAAAATTCATGCAAATTGGTAAGGGCATTTAACTTAAGTTTATAGGCAGAATGATATTACGGACAAGGACGGGAGACTGGAATGGTCATTTCTGGCTTATTAGCCTTCATCAGCCAGCCATACCCAACCCCAGGTGCTGCAACCCTTGAGACTCGAACGCGCTTATCATAGGACCAGGTGCTTGTTGTCATACCGGTTGCAACCGGATATATTAAAGGTGGTAATTGAGGGCTCACTGATCGCGTTACGTAACATGATCGACCCGTTGTGCCTTGGAACACACTCCCGAGCCCCGCCAGCAACCGCGCAGTTGCTAGCAGATTATAGACAGAATAACATTACCGACAAAGATAAGGACGACTAGAATGGTCATTTCGGGCTTATAAGCCTCATTTATTTATATTTTTGTTCAAGACATTCGCGAAAACTATTCCGAAACCTAGAATAAACGTTTCGGATTGCTGGAGCCAAGTCAATGTTTGGAGAAGTGTTGCCAAGAAATAAGAATCGAATAGAGTTATAATTTTTGGCCTGTTAACCGTCTTAATTTAGTCACATCTCAAACACTGCTGGGTAACGCTAGAGACTAAGACCAATGGCAGTATTCGCCACCTAATAATTGATTGTCAGAGTCTGATTTTGACCCCAAAGTTGCTCCAAACTCCTTTTGAACTATGAATGTTTGATGATAACAAAAATGCCCGAAACGAAACCCAGTAAGCCGCGTCCCTATCAGTAGTACCAACCCATAGTTCACTGCTTTTTGACTATACAACGCCTAGCGTGAGCATTTGACCAGAGCTTTAAGCCATATCTATATATATTCTGTCCCGGGATCAGTAATACCCACTGAATGCCACCAAAATGTAACTTGTGGTGTTTTTACTTTTGTAAAAATTATGTTCAGCAGGTCCTCCCAAGCATTATTTTTCAAGGCTGTCTCTTGGTGGTTACATTGTACGATTGGTTAACATTGTAGGTATTCAATATTTTTCATTATATCTTCGGTTAGGATGTTTGAAACGTCTCCATTGGTGATAGCTACAAAATTTGCGACGCCGTAATCAAATCCCGTTTCGTTCACTTGGAATTTTCATACAGATATTTACTCCGATGTCGTTGGAGCCTAATTCTTTTTCCAACAAAACCTGAGCGTGAATAGTATCATTTTTCTGATATTTCAACTGACTGGTGCACAAAGATTGCTGACTCGAAGGAAGGGTTTTTCATAAATTGCTTTCTTCTGGAGTAACATCTATGTTGCGGTTTACTTAAAGTAATCAAAATTCAGTGAGTTTGGTCTGCTTATTTTGTTTCAGAAGGAGAATCGAGCACGGAAAAGGTTGAGCTCGTTTCCCATTTGGCTTCTAATAATGGGGTTTCCGATGCACTAACGCAACGAGAACTGTTTTCTCTGTCGTTGACAAAATGCTCACCGATCGCTAATGGAACGAACTTGCCGCATTCTGCCTCGGGGCTCATTCTCGAGACTCGTTAATTACCGCACAGCGGCCAGCAATAGATGAACTTTGCCGGCAAAGACAATGGATACTGGGGTAGGGTATAACTGGCTGATGACGCCTTCTAAGTCAGAGATGGCCGTTCTTCTCTCCCTTGTCTTTGCAGGCAATGTTAATCTGTTTTTATGTTTCCTGCTCATAATCAAATTGGTCCGACATGGCACGATTTTAACTCTGTGAGATGAGGCGATGACGTGTGTTTCGGTTCTCAATTGTCCCTCAATGGTTCCGAAAAATCTTTCTCAACTCATGACACACTAATATATCTTCACTTAAAAAGCCCAATCGGCTGATGAAAAAAGGGAGCAAGATAATTGTGACCCTACCAGGTAGCGTTGTCGAATGGCTGTTTTTATGGCAGGAGTGTCTATCCGTTGCAGCTGGCGAAAGCAGACCTTTTGTGCACAGCTTCCACTGACACCATGACATTTGCAGGAATGCTTTTGCAGGGCGATCATCATCTGAACAGGAGAGATAGGAGCAAGAATGTCATGTACTACTACACGCAATTGAAGATGGTGAAAATGTGACACTTTGGTTTGCGCTGTGGGGGCCCATTTACACGGAATGAAGGACTTCTATTTTTGACCACTTGCACGTATGGTACGCTAGGGTGATGAGACCTTTGTTTTATCAGTAAAATTAGAGTTAAAAATAAGGTTCTTGTTATAACCACGCTCTTTAACTTGATGCGGTTTTCGGCTGTCTCATAATATAAAGTGCCTGGATATCCAGATTTCAATATTACTATACCGCAAGGAAAGTTCAAAATTGGAAATAGAAAAATTCTTTATAAAATGTGAAAGTTACTCATGTAAGAGTCCCTTCTCCATACTCATTTTCAGAAAATCTACTAAATGTTAGTATGTCAGATTATCCGCGGTGCTCATGAGGTGCTGCTGCGTACAAAATTCGACGGCTGGAGCAGATATCACCTGACCCAAAAAACTCCAACAACATTTTTCCGGCTCCTCTTGATGATTCGAGAATAAATATTTTTTTAATGGCTTACTGACAGTAAAATGCACCTCAAAATATTTGAGAACGACTTATTGAGCAATCACATGTGGTTGGAATCACCAACTTATCAATGACCTTTAATCAATGACATGTGTTTTCATGTGGTCCATTTTTGCGAATATGCTGGGAATTTTCGGCCAAGCAGTAATCGGTAACATAGTTATGGCACTCTGCCACCTAATAAGTGATGCGTTTGGCAATACCAGAGATGCTCTGTTGCCAATATGTGCCACGACGTAATCTAATAATGAGCAAACTAGGAGAAAGGTGGTTAAAAACGACCGTTAGCATTTTTTAAGCCTGATGGAAATAGCAGCTGTTTTCTACCCATGCTGTAGGACTCGGGGTAGGCAGAGCTTTGAAAATTTCATCCTCTAACCTAACTCTCACTTCCCTGAACTCAAATATGCACTTTTCGGGAAAGGACCGTACTTCATAGTCAACCTCTCGGTAAGGATGCCTCGTATAGCCGCCTAAATCGGTGACGGGAATAGAAACCACCCAAAATACATGTGGCTATGCACCAAATTCCGGAGAACTTTAGTTTAGGATTAATATAAGGCTTAGGGTTAATTTAGGGGTGAAATCCAGAGTTGGGTTAGGGTCAGATTAGGGTCACTTTAGGTTAAAGTGACCTCTAGAATTTAGGTTTCGGGTTCGGCTAGGGTTACGATTAAGGTTACAGCCTAGATTTATGTTAGGTGCAGTTGTAGCGTTATGAAACGGAAATATTTACCCTTCCTGAAATTCATTCCAAGGCCACATATTTTAAGCGGGTGGGGCAGTTCCTATTCCCGTGTCCTGTTAAGGTGGCCATACGAGGCATGCTTACCAACCTCTCTTTTACCATCTTAACTCATAATCACCCGATATACGTTTTTTTCCCTCGAAGGCATGCTGGCTGAACACAATGACTTACCCAAGCTCCTGCCATGTAATTGTGCTGATTTGATAGACGGACCAATGGCGAATTCCTTTTGCGTTTGGAGCCCCGTCGCGCCCTTTCGTGACTGACCTCCTCCTCCTCCTCCTCTTCCTTCTCCTCTTCCTCTTCTGCTTTCTCCCTCAAACCAGTCTCCCGGACGCTTCTCTGGCGACGCGTGAGCCCAGCACCACTGAAGACCGTTTTTGGCTGCTCGTAGAAGCCATAGGTGGGAGGCAGCATGGGCGGTGGCCTCATCTCTGGATGACCCAACACCAGCAGTCGCTGCTCATCGAAACCCAAGAACTGGGCCACGTAACTCCTCGCCGTTTCCACATTATCAGGACAGCCGCTGTGATAGAATGTGGTCTGGACCTGATTTTGATTGACAGCATTGGCGCCCTGGTAGGAGAGTGCATCGCCAAGGCCGGAATACGGATAGGGCTTGTGAATGCCAAGTTGGCGTTTTACACGTCTGTTAAGAGGAGAGTTCATGCCGGGGAAACGTGACATCTGGTTTGCGTCCCCGCCAGGCGTTATCTGCGTCGCGCCGTCGGAACCACAGGAGCAGAAGCGAATCTTGTTCATTGCGCAGTATCGCCCAATCTCGAAAACAAGTGCGGCAGCGGCGTAAGCGTGGACCACAGCCTGTTCACGTGTTCCTTTTAGGAGTAAAAACGTCAAGTCTGTGTATTCCACGGACAGATCTTGTTATGCTTCATGTTCTTATGAAACACTTTCTATAACATGGGGAGGAGAGATTTAATGTCCAAGCACTTTACTCGGACAAGTATTAAATTAGGAATAAATAGAAACGAATAGCAAGGCCCAGGTGCTTGTTGTAAAGATGAAAGCGCGATCACTGGGCCAGTACGTTTATTATCCCGAGCCCTCGTACAGGATGCCATCATCAGAGATTGTGAAAATGCTACAACAAATGAGGGGTTTCGGTAGACCAACAAAGGGGGTGGCGAAGGCGGGTGGCGTTCAAGATAAGGCTGAGTCCAGCCTGTCGCTCGGCGTCGTGACGGCGTGCGTCCTTGACTGGGAACTGGGCAATGCCGCGTAGCCGCGCGAGGGAATCGCATGCTAGCAGGGTCTATATCAACTTGGCTCTTTATGGAGTTGCTTTCAGACACCTAGGCCTCCAGCAGGCTCCGCCCCGTCTTATTGCTAGCTCGCGCCATTCTTGCGAAGTTCGTGATCTTCCTCCAGTGTGGGCAGCGCGTTGAGAAAAAAATCACCTCTCTGTACTGCCCATTTGTGCTCCATTATTCTTCGTCCAGTCTGCTCTGTATAATAACTCATTTGTTGTAGCAGTCTCCCAGTTACTGATGTTGGCCTCCTGTATGAGAGCGAAAGCTCAGGCTAATACACATACTGTCCCGGTGATCACACTTTCCTCTTTATTGCAATAATTAGGAATGGCTGCATACGCCATAAGACTAGTGACATTAAAGAGGATTGAGCCCTGCTCCCAGAATCATCTAACTCTGTAAATTGTAACCCACATAGATTGTGCAATATTAGGTAAAGATAACAGAAAGCATAAAGCGAAGATAACTATATCGTTCAAACTGGGTGTACAAACTTTTGTAAGGCGATTAAAGTCGTGACTTCAGTAAGGCATGCCAGCAAGCGGAAATTCAGGATTTTCGACGAAGACTGTTTCACCAAAGTTTTAGGAACCTTCGTAAGGTAGCATCTGCAATACGCGATCCAGATCTGGAGACCCTTGGTGCAGAGGATTCAGAGGAGGGTCAAAACCTTAGTCAGAGGTGAAGAATTACTGCTATTTGCGAACCGCCATACTAACTTAAATCTGTATCCTCGGCGTTATAGGCAAGTCCGTGGAGATCTACGAATAACCTAATATATCGTGCGCAGTTTGGATGGTGCCCTCTTGTACGGGGATTTCTTCGGACTAACCAATAAAAACAGCCACCGGGGCATATCGCTGTAGATGGGATATGAGAAGATATTTTTCTCAAACCGCGTAGTGGAACCGTGGAATAACCTGTCCAAGGCGATTGTTGCGTCTCAGTTTGGGAAAGCATTCAAACTTCACCTTGCAGCAACAAGCGGACAAGGTGACTGCGTAATTTAAAAAACTTACGTATTTGTAAGAAGCTGACTTTTTTTAAGTTTCCACTGTAATTTCCGGCCATTGTTGACCATCCTGCAGATTTGCATGTGATCAGTAGGAAGTTTAACGGCATCCACCGTTTCTCGCAACTACAATATTTCCTAGGACATGACTTCTAAGTTATAGCCAGAAATTTGCATGACCTTTGCGACTTGATGTTCCAAAGTCCGAGCTCTGCATAATGCGCAAGTGAATATACCCGTACCAAATGCTGTAGCTACCTGCGTTCGTAGTGTGGCTAAACAATGTAAGGTTCGATGGAAAAATAGCGCCATTACCTGACCTCGATAGTAGCAAAGTTATGTTTACCTAGTGTCTGGCCTCAAAACCTTGGTTGCTCTCGATGACTGCACATCATTTTAAATGCTGACCAGTCTAGGTCTTGGCCTGCTTAGGTAACTCACCGAGCTTTAGTTCTGGCGAAACCCACGGGAGCTTGGTGACCGAGGAGCAGTTCCCCAACGTCTGTCACTGAATGCTTCCGGACAGTGATAGCCTACGGCCCTCGCAGCCCTCAGCACTGGCAACATGGCATAGCCAAGTTTTGGGTCTGTGCAGAATTTGTATTGACGTGGTCGAAAACCGAGGTGGTTACGAGCAATCTGACATTCCTTCGCGGAGAAAGGGGGAGCTGGTGATTCCGGTGGATAATCGGAGCTTTTTCTTAGATTGAATATACTACTAAAAGTTTAGAAAAACATCTTTCAATTACATGTATTAAAAAACGACTTTTGTAGACGTATACTTTTTTTGGTTCTGAAAGTCTAGTGTAATTTTAAAACAGTGTCGACTTTACAGTAAGAAGTCACAAAATTTACTTTTGCGGCCGTTGTAAACAACATTAAACCAGGTTATTAATGAAAATAAAAATATTCGCATTTTAAACCCGATGCAATAGGGCTGGGTTCTTGTTCAGTTTTAGTAGGAACCTGCTCTATTAGATATACCGCAGAGTTTAAAGGCAGTCAACAATTTAGCTCATTTTACGTTTTATAGATCTGGTAGCTTAGAAGAATAGAGGGCAGTTCAATTTTACTTTCCGGCATCAAATATTTACAAGCACAAATTCCGCCGTATTTGTCCCTGAAATGCCTAATTTAGTAATACATTATCACACATATGATACTGTTCGCCGAGGCCTAATATCATTGAGGTGGAAAATATATTTGCAAAAATTTGACAATTGTATAATCAGATGGAAGCAATACTAATTGAGCAAACCACATGCTGTGTTTAAGCCTGCTGTTTTTGAAGTTGTATCTCAAATTAACTGTAGTAATCTCACTGAAAATTGAGAAAAGACTATGGTTTGTCAAACTTCAGGGACTGCACGTGCACTAGGTACTTATCACTTGGTCATCAGCATTGCTGGTATGGACTACCAATGGCATTGTATCCTGACTGAGAGTTAAAGGCCAGCATATCTAACCGTATGTGTGGTGCAAATGTTATCAAAATAAAATCAAAAAGAAATCAGGAAACCAGCTGGCCAACATACGGGTGCTTTAGATAAACTATCGTTATGGCAGAACTCTTAAAATATCATCTCAACATGCTCATAAAACTACCTTTAAAATCTGAGAATATTGATCGGCCTTAGTGGCATGGTAATAAAATTTCGACCGCCTTAGGTTTAAAGCCTACCATTAAAATGATTGCTTTCATATTATTTTGGTTTTGTATCTCCAAGTAACTAAGAACATCACAATTTTACCTTAAATTTGAAAGTTTGGAAACGTGGATTCCCCGGTAAGTTTCCTTTCTGCCTTTAAGGTAGCATTTTTATTATGACACTTTACCTCGGTCTATATGATACCGTTTATTGGTGGCCAAAAAAACATTTAGGTAAAGAGCTACTCTTGGAAAACTTTTAGGTTGTCACGGTGATAGCAACTGCGAAAATCCGTTAGTGTGCAGATATGTCAATCTAGGAAAACCTACAATAGCTTAATTTGTGATAGCATCACAAGTGCACTACCAATTAATTGTGGAGTTGATAACCAATGTCACGGTATCCTACGCCATTCATGGAAGTACTAGAGAATTATTTTTGCAGCAAATACTTGCAAGGAGCAAAAGAAAGCGTCTTTGATTAATGTTCGGTTAGGTGTATTTTCGCAGCCGGTCACTCAACCACCTGGTTTCCCTTTGTGTGCAGTAGTGGCGGTGCTGAAAGAGTGATAGGTAAAGGATCATTTCGTGATTGTACCAACGTGGAACTAGGAATAGGCCTCTACCTCTGCTGGTTTTTATCAGCCATCGTGATTGCTTTCATAAATCAAGCTTCTGTTTACTGATTAGCCCTGTGGGAGGGTACCGCGAGCAGGTATTTTGGAATACAAAGACAGATAGGGTGGATTGGCAGGCTAGAATACCCGACGTTTGGCAGAAAACACTAAACAAAGGTAAAATTGACTCTGTCCGCTAGCATTTTAATACCGAGCAACAGAATGAAAAAGATGGTATTAGCATCACCGTCACGTTATTTAGTCGTCTTGAGTAAAATAACTTTGGCGAACTCAGACACTGTACTCATGAATGTACAAATTCCAGGTTAAAAATCAGTCGTTTTTTGTATTAAGGCATAGACGCTCAAAACTATCATATAGACCTCAAACTTGCTCCATATTATGAGCGAAGTTGCGCTGCAAATTCTGGGAATATATGGATCTAACAAACCTAGTGTCAAGTGATAATTGTCAGGTTCAAAGGCTAAGCCATTTAACCACTTGCATTGGCAACTATCCCTGATCATTCATTTCGCTATTGAACAGTCCAGTAGAGCTCATCTATATACTTTACTCTTACAGTTCAGCATTCGGTAACCCTCCACTTGATTTTTTTATCTCTACCGCAAGTGATACCGGCCGCCAGTGTGATATGAAAATTGTATGTTCACCTATTCGCATGGAGGCCCGTTCGTTTGGATAGATTCAGACGAAGGTGAGTAAGTTCAACTTCCCACATTAGTATCATTTTAGGATACTGGTAATTTTTTAATTCTAAATTGCCAGTCATTGTTTGAGTAAGTTCATTTGGATAGGGATCAGGGAGCGTGGTGGTACGCTTAAATGCGGACTGCCGTGCCAACCGCATGCGCCCGATACGGTCTCCGGTCTCCGGTTTCTCTCTCTCCCTCTCTCGCTCTCTCTCTCTCTCTCTCTCTCTCTCTCTCTCTCTCTCTCTCTCTCTCTGTGTCTTAACCTCGGGCATTGGCGGGTGAGGGAAGAGTGAGTGCGGTAGATTCAGCCCAATTCTACTACCATTAAAACTAATTCGGGCGCAAGCCACCGCGCTTGCTTTCAGTCTGCTATCAAGCACCCTGTGGACATCGTCGAACTGTCGAGTATATTATTATGAAGTTGGAGTATCAGATACATGCTTAAGTCTGTCTTCGGCGTCACTTCATTCTGTCTCCATTGTGTTAATGCAAACAGGCATTTTGAATGTATTGTAGTCTTTAAAATTTACCAGGTTTCTTTCTAGGCATCGTCTGGTTCACGTTAAAGTTTGAAGGCCAAGCTTAACTCTTCTTTCAAGATCAAAATCTTTGTAATTAAAAGTAATTTGAGACGGATAAATGATTGCTTCAGTTGTATCGCATCTCTAATATTGCTAGTGCTGATCCCTATCTGCGTAAAATCTTACGAGCACTGGATCATACTTTTCTAATAGCCTTACATAAGGTATGATTGTCGATACAAACGAAAATGCGAGGCATGATTTGCTTAAGTGGAGAGGCAGCATCATTTTATTTGGATGTCCCGCAGGCAAATTCAACCTGTAGGCTAGATTTTCAATAATACCATAATTGCCATATTAGTTTAAAGTTGCACGATGCCATTTCTTCAAGGATACAAGTATACTATTACGTAGTTCCTATTAAAATCAGTGAGAACTTGCTGTATACGCCTTCATTAAAGTAGGATTAAGTTTAAAAGGAGATGATGAATAATGCATTCTGCTTATTTGATCATTGTAGTTTGTTGGATTTTTGCAGAACGTTGCAAATATATTCATTCAAAAGTAAGCATGCTGGAGTACAGTAAATAAATTTGAAAAACCTGGCCTGCCCTCAGTATTGCAACGTTGCTTGATTAGTAAGTTTTAACTGAGATCAACTTGTAGAAGTTCAGCCAGCATTTAGGGACTTGGGTTACCTTCCCTACCTTGTGACTTCAAATTCGCCCAAGCTAGGGCAAGATAATTTTGGCGCTTATTCCGACCCTGACTAATGTGAACTTACCACGGCACAGAATACTCGACTCTTGCCACCACCACCACCACCACCACCCTCACCGCCATGGTCATAAATTTTCTCGCGTCGGGTCCAGAAGTGACCGCTAATGAGTTTTTCCTCCCCATGCGCATTCTGAAGGTCTAGTTCTCACGCTCTTCTTTTTCTGGCAGTTGTTTTGCTGCTGATGATGCCCCCGTTGCTGTTTTCCTACCGAGAGTTAATATCCTGCCCTCACGTCCCCCTACCCCCCCCCCCCGGCCGCCCCGCCCCACAAGTGCCTATCAGATTGTCTGTTTGCAATACATCGCGTGAACCCCCTAGCCGAGGGCAGGACTTACCAGTTTTGATTTATCGGGGTAGGGTTAACGTGGGCGTCTAGGGGAGTATAGGGGGAGCTCTGAAGTGGCTGGGCTCTGAAATAGTCGGTGCACATTGCCACAAAACCACTTCCGGTCAGACACACTTATCATCCCAAGAGTCTGGGACCGAGAGTGCGTGAGCTGTAATTCCAACGGGGTTTGTCTCTCGCCTCACCCCCTACCCTTTATGCGTCTGGTTACTTGTGGGCGGATGGGTGGGCGCCTAGAAACCTTTGTCGTCCATGTAACCCAAGCCAAAGTTATTTTGGTTCAACTTTCCCACCTGAACGAAGTCCGCTGGTTTTTATTATAACCTTTCGGGCATTTCCACTTCTCACTCCTGTCTCGACGACGGACAGCAGCTGTTTAAGGGCGCGCGTGGGACAGGCTCCACCAGAAGCCACTGCCACAACTACTTTCGCAGGATTTATTGAAAAACGTTCTGCGTGAGATACAAATATCGCCAGGAAAAGAATCAGGTTATACGATAAAAAAACACGGCTGCATATCGAAACTGGAATCAGGGCACGGGAATAGGAACGTCTCGTCCAAGTATTAAGTTGGCCCTACGAATAATTCCGAGGAGGGTAAATATTCCTACCTCACAACCCTAACCCCAGCTCTAATATACACCGAAAATATTGGCCTGATCACAACCCTATCCTTCACGTTAGCCCAAACCCTACCCCGAACCTTAAACTTAACTTCAAAGTTAAGCCTCGTCCTAACCTTAAACCTAACATTAACTTTCTCGGAATATAGAGAAAAGCCACCTCTTTTGTGGGTAGGGCCCATCCTCGTGTCCTCTATCGGGGTCATAAGTAATTCTTCTGGTCTTCAGAAGAATCCAATGAGACAAAAACAGACTGCCTATCGAAATTGGAACCTATGATAGCAGGCACCAGTTAGTTTAGAAGAAAACATGTCTCTAGGGCAAAGCTGACGCTCAAACAAAATCAGTCTAGGAGGGTCGAACTTGATCGGTTTAGGGAATAAATTGCGATCTGGAAGTCTCTACACATCAGCATGGACATGCCCCCTCGAAAGGTGAGATTCTGACCAACAGAAGCGAGCGAACACTGCTTATATAAATCCCTGACGTCAAAAGTACAACTCTTGATCCAAATACGGATGTTTCCTTAACCAGCCGCCATGACGAAAAACTTTGTCAAAAGGCGCATAACGCTGACAATCCATAGCCTGTCAGATTTTGTGTCTAGACAGAGAAGTTTCCACTGCTTTTTCAACATCATCACCTTGCATTGGCGGGCATGAAGGTGGATTCCATCTGTAGCCGCAGAAATTCTCGCAACCATGGCAGTTTCTGTGATTTAAGGACAATGGTTTCACCCTCGACATACAGCCACATCAAGTACACTTTCGCGGTTAAGCCTATCATCGTCTTTTAGAACCGCCTACACCGAACAACGCTGCCAAATTTTTGAATTAGTGCACTGGAAATTGAACCTGTCCTGGAATTTTTCTCGTCTGGCTAACAAGACTGAAACTGCACACGTTCTCGCCAAACGGCTTTCCAACATTTTTTTAGGAATAACTTCCCTGTCATACGCCAGAGCATAAGAAAATGGAATACCGCCCAAGGAAAGGTCGACTCTAATGACCACTTGTAGGTTGATTTTTCATCGTCAGCCCGTCATATCCCGATCGCAGATCAACCATGTTTTTTTACACCAGCCAGACTGGTGCATCACGCATTCGCGTGTGACTTAAACGTACATCAACCTCCAGGTTCTTGGTAGACGGCCACTATACGACAGTCCTGGATCAAACTGATCAAGTCCACAGTGATATATATGCAGCAAACACCTTTTGGTAGGGATGCCTTGTATGGCCGTATAAACTGGACATGGAAATATGCACCGCGCACAATGCATGAGGCTTTGTGCCAAATTCCGGGAAATTATGTTTATGATTAAGATAGGGGTTAGGGTTACGTTTAGCGACAGGATTAATTTTGAGGTTAGAGCCATGATAAGGCTAAGAGTTAAGGTTTTCGTTGTGTTACCTTTGGGATCTATTTTAGGGTAGGGTTACGGTTAAGATTAAGGTTACGGTTTAGTTTTATGTTAGGGTAAGTGTTAGCATTAAGACACGGGTATATTTTCCCTTCGTGAAATAAACTAAAAGGTCGCCTCTTTTGAGCGGTTGGGCGGCGCCTATTCCCTTGCCCTATCTAGGCGGCAATAAAAGGCTTCCCTCTAACCACCTAATCCCATATGTAGCTAACCTGCTAGCGCCCACTTTTCCAGCCTCACCACTGCGGAGAACTGCCTATTCAACTCGTCTATGATAGGCGTCAGATTGAGTTGGAAACCTAACTTCCTTCACCTTCTTACGCACTCTCTCTCGCTCTCTCTCTCTCTTTCTCCTTTCTCGCTGCCTCTCTTCCTCTGAACATGTCAGCACCATTCCGAACGCTCTCGGGAAGGCGAAGGTTGCTTTGATGTGCCAGTTCGGGCCACCAGAGACGCGCCAAGGATACAGCGCAGTCCAGCTGGGAAACGCTGGATGAAAAGTGGGCTCCCGGTGGGTGTGATTCACTGCTGCCGCAACGGCTCCTCCCCGCCTTTGATAAACAGGCCCAGAGGAGCGAGCGAGCGGAAACTCAAGCCAAGCCGACAGTAGACTTCAAAGGGGGGATGCACCATCAACGCCACCGAAATGACGGATGTGAACATGGAGGTGTATGTGTATTCATAGGTTTAAGGCCGGCCAAATCATCGGCCGTTTAATCGCTCTGGGGTGAGTAATTGTTACAAACTAACGCATATGTGTGGATTTAGAATGCAGTGCTGGAGTTGTTGATGACGAGAAGCGTTAGCGATAAAGATGACAGAGGCTGGAATGGCCACTTTAAGACTATTTATAGTATTCAAATGGTCATGATCCGATCCCACGCTGGGAAGACTGGGAGTTTCAAATAGGATTCCTTGAGCATTAAGCATTAGGAGGGTTTTCCCAAATTAGTTTACCGGTTCGCGTCCTGTTGGGGGACATCGGAAATATTCAAAAACACGTAGGATTAACAGTTACCAACCTATTCTTATTGTATGCCAACAGGATCGCACGCATTCTTCTTCCTGCTGATTCTTCAACATTATGCTCTCATTCTTCAGATACAGATATGGCTGCCAAAAAACGCTTTTGATGCAGTATATCCCCAATTTCCAATAACTAACGCAGGCATTTGATGTAGTTGCTACATATTGCTCTTTGATTTCCTCAGAACTTAATTGTTAAAATGAAGTAAGTCAGTCTGAACTGAGTTTTGTAGGCACTGATCGGAAGTTTATATGTATATTTGAACCGAAGGCCCTCAGACAAAAGCGCGATAACCGCGTAATATTCATTACACTATCTACAGGTGGTCAGTAAAATATACTGACGTTAACTGGTAAACCATACTGGCAGCACAGATACTGCTGACAGGTGGCTACTAGCAAATTTTGACCCTACTGCACGGTAGTGGACATAACAGATAAACGCTGGTCAGCCAAAGACAATGGAAGGCCGAACATTTACAGTTGCTTTCCCCAAATAATCTAGCACATTCCACCGGTATCTGGGAGATATACCTTACGGTTGAATTGTAGTAGTAGTAGTAGTAGTAGTAGTAGTAGTAGTAGTAGTAGTAGTAGTAGTAGTAGTAGTAGTAGTAGTAGTAGTACCAGCAGCAGTAGTAGTAGTAGATCTACTAATAATACTTCTACTTATATTCCCTTATTTTATTTCGACCCAGCTAACTGCGTAGATTGTAGGTGCAGTGCCTTTAAGAGTAAATCTATGACGGCAAAATATTGCGACATGAAGTCGGGTTCTGGTAGGTAATACTTTTTTAAATGCAACCAGGTAAAAGATAATGCTACGTAAGATATATGACAGCTCGGACTTGTTTACATTGTTTCCACTTTGGCATTAAATCGATTACTGGTTGCATAGAATCCGTTGATTTCTGCGGGTACTTTGGAGGCCGCGGGCTGCCGAGCTGACTTCTGTTCAGAGCTGGAGCCAAGGGCCTGGAATTGGCTGGCGGAAAATCAACCTGTTGCAGCAACGCCTCCGCGAGGGCACCGCACGCGTGTGTTTTGACAAAAGGCAAAAGCCGAAAATTTATGATGTCTAGGCGGTCGTCGGTGTTTATCGCTCCTGCCCTCTTCTTGCCCTCCCCTCTCGCACGGCGTGCGCCCGCGGCCGTGTACCTTGGCTAGCACTCTCTCACTCGTTCGCTCGCCGATGCTGCTGTCGCCCACTTCGACTGCCAGCTCGCAACCGCGATCCCCTACCGCCCGCCCCGCCCACCTTTCCGCTCCCCTCGCCGGGACATCAATCAAGGGCCGGTCAAGCAGGAGGGCCGACAGTTAGCAGGAAGGGTATGCCACCAGCTGGCTGGACAGCAGCCTGCGGGGTGGGGTGGAGAAGGGGGCGGACAATTGCGCACGTTACTCTGATCTGATTGGTCTAGAGCCAAGCGAAGTAACTGCATTGTGACACCGTTTCCGGAGTTTTATCGAGTCACTTTCTCCTTACTGACATACATTTCCGGTGTGTGCGAGAAAGTACTAATGCTTAAATGAACTACCGGTTCAAAAGAACGTATCCACAGTAAAGGAAGGTGCCATCATGAGAGTTTATCCTCCTGCACCAGCTTAACCAATTTTTCGTACCACATGGTTGATAATAGCTTTAAGGGGGAGGAGGGGGGGAAGGGAGAGAAGGCGTTAGGTTTACTCGTGATTCGCCAAATTTGGGATCCAGCAAATGGCTGTTGCCAGGCCGGCGTACGTACACAGAAGGAGGGCGTTAAAGCAATTTAATTCAAGCCTCTCACAAGGTTGCGATTGTTGACTCTTTGAGAATCTTGAAATAAAGCACAAAAACGTAGTTCGGTTTCCTTCTCTGATGTTTCATACCCTTGCTGATGATCTACAGAAGCTACTTAAGTGGCTGCATGACAAATTTCCATTCTCAAGATCCACGAGAGCTGTCTGGACCGTTCAACTGTATCCTCTGAGTCAACAGATGGGCAAATCTGCCAAAGGATCGGGTCCTGCATTTTAAAAGCCTTACGACTTTGGCGATTATGACCAGTGGGTAGTCAGTATTCTGTTGTCTTTTTCCTAAGAAACTTTTGTTTGCAGGAGCTTTTAAAAAAACGACCATTTCTCTGGACAAAATAAATTAATCTGAACTAGCATGAGTGGCTAGAATTATTCTTAAAGACAAGTAAGACTTGAGTTATCATTTTATGGTGAACTAGTCATCCTAATCGTGTATATTTATAACGCAAACTGGGAGAACTAAAGGTTCTTGTCGGTGTGGGAAATAATAGAACATCGGGCATAATAAGTGCCTGAACTGGCACTCAACCCTCGGTTGTCACAGGACCTCAACTCCATTGCCAGGCAATGCGCTAGGAGAGTTGGCAGTCTGCATCCCTTCCTAACCTCATGCCTCTACCTAAGCGATTGGTTTACTCACAGTTCATGCTCGAACACATCGGATTTTCAAAAATATATTCGATAACAACTAGAATAAAGCTTGGATTTGCCTATTTTTACTCCATTTTATAGTCTAATCGTCTGAAAGTAGGTACTTTTCTTCATCAGAGAGCATATAAATGCTGCATTTGATGGAGAAACTGTAAGATAGAAGGGTAATAGCGACTACCCTTTTCCCTACATGCGAAACTATGCCTGTTGGAGTTGCCCTAAAGATGAGATTTGGGGGAGAGGAGGAGGTCGATTTGGAGGGTTGAATTATTCCGTCAACTGGCGCCCGTATCGTTAAAAGCGCTTCAATCTTACTACGGTAAAGAAGAGTTGTGTAGGATCGGTCCCGCTGCACTTACCTTTTTCCACACCATGGCAATGGTGAGAACTAGTCAAGCCCACTTGAAATGACAACGCTAATAGTGACTGTGGTGGCATAAAATCTCACTCTGACGCGCGTAAAAATTTCCAGCTTGTGCAGTGTGCGCCAACCTACCGTTGTTTATATTCCCGATCAAAACCGATAGGGAGAATGAGCCCGGTTAGTTGATGGTTAAATGTATGTAAAATGGCAAAAAATGTGCAAGGCGCTATTAGATCTAAATTTAGGTCAGACTTCTGCGGTACGACTCGTAATAGTTAGTCCGTTGCATTCGACGAGGACTTTCATTGTCTCGTTGAAGCTGCGCTGAAACTGCACGTACATTGGGTTACTTTAAAAGAAGGCTCGCACAGTATTGGATTTACACACTCCTCCCACCCAAATCACGTTCCAGCGCAGTGGTTGATATAATGCGAAACCAATGCTATGCGTGCCCCAGATGGGCTCATTCGTCGTTTTACATAAACGGAACATCAAAAAGTTAGATCTCGTCTCAGAGGTAGCATATAGACCATACGTAGTCAGTTGACAACTTTTCTAGTCCCAATTTTTAGGTTAGAATGTGTCAAGCTCATTTTAATGGGCGAAGTATGCTTAGTGGCGGCTACTTTCTATCTTTCCGATCTCCGAATGTAACAGTGGCAGGGCTGAATCAGGCAGGGTTTAGATGAGAGCTGGCATAAAGATTCAGTCGCAACTGCGAAGCGCTTTGGTAGTGTAGCTATCAAATTTTTGAACTTAAGTTTTCAGACCAAATACTCAGGTGTAAACTTTCATTTTTTGTTCAAGATTAACTATGCATCCACTGGCTGGAAAGGTCTCAAATTCCACATTCTAAGTACAACTTCTGCAAACTTCAAATGGGAAGCCTCTTCCATCACGACTGTTCTGACAATCAATAACAACTGGGAATTCGGATTCATGAAGGTTTCTCCCGTCCCAGAACGCGTATTATTAGCCTATTGCTAGCACCCAGCGGAGGAAAACCGATAAGATGTATTTTAGATGCTGTTTGGGTAGTTGTTGTTTAGCGGTAACTAAATGACTGGATGGTTAATCTCATTATACCAAGTCACTCCAATGCCGTGAATAATGGGAATTAATCGATCTTGTCTAAATATTACAGTCCTTTGACTGAGTGTTCTTGAACACTGATCTCAAGGTTTTCGTATCCAGGTAATCTGACCAGTGAGAAAAAGCTCTTCAGCCAACAGACAGTTATAGATGTTTAATGTCGTCATTATACCTCATAGTGATCCAGGTGTCATGCAAACTTTTTTCGTTTACAGCTCTTTTGCATAAACTAATTTCCGATCGCGTTACTTCTCCTTTTTCCATGTCACCGTTCCTTTTATCAGTTGGAAAGTCAAATACGGCGGCGCAAAGCTAACGATGTTCTCCTTTGACTCCTTACAACTGGGATTATTAAAGGTCTTCGGTGGAATGTTTTCAAGCATATTTAAACTCTCACCATAGAATTCTGCTATCTTAGTAGAAGAGGTGGCAAGATTGACCTAATGTTATCCATCCGCTTATACGGGTTTGGTATGCGTTAACATTAGTTGCGGTTAGTGTAGGGTCAGGGTTGGGGCTAACACTAGACCTCCTGTTAGGGTTGCTTTCAACGATTAAATTAAAGTCAAACGAATTAAATCAATTTCCAGTGTGGATGACACTAGCTCAGTTTGTCCGAAAAAAATTGAAGTAATGCTGAGGAGGAGGCAGGAGACCGCCATGATAATCATTAGCATTGTATGGCGATCATTCACGTCTCATTAGGGGTTAGCAGTTTATTAACTTGATATATGTTTGACTTTATCCACGACTAATATCACAGTTAATAACATATTTTTGCCCTCTAGGCATGCATCATTTGCTAGTAGGTAACAAAATAGTTGTTCTAGTCCCGGAAGGCGATTTCGAAAAATAAACACATCACATAGAGATTATCAATTAGAGTAAAGACGATCGAAAGCAGGCGTCCATGTTCTTGCCTAGAAGAGGGCAGTCCTCAATGGGTCACTTTGCGTATTTTGCTAGTACACGATAGTTCGACCGTCGTAGTCCGACGATATCCACCGTATTATCCATGAAAGGGGTGGTGCAGAGACGGTGACTAGCGCGTGAATTAGTTTTAAGTGATAGTTGACTTGCGATGCAGCTACCGCACTCTCTCCTCCTCCCCCACCTGAGCCCGGTGTCAAGACAGAGGAGAGAGAGAGAGAGGACGCAGGTGGCTGGCTCGGCTGGGTTCCCTAAGCCCTAGCCGCCCCTAGGCGTGCCACCACACCTCCCATGTTCGGCATTTGTTAGCGGAGCGGAACCCGAATAACGCATGTCGTGCCCTGATGTGGCCCCCGTGTTGGTCTAACGCATCTACCACGTGGCCCGTTTAGGGTGCACATTTGCTAGTAAGATAAGCGACGTCTACAGTGTTGATTTATATAGACATACAAGGACGAAAGTAAGTGTATTTTTTGGCATGGTAGAATGAAATAATCACTGCCATGCTCCATTGAGAAACCACCGCCTGGTTACAAGGACCAGGAGTAAGCTGGGAGCAAATTAGTAAACGATGCTAGAGCCTGTTAACATATACTGTCAAGTCTAGCTAATGATCAGTTCGGTAAGTCACTCTACTAAGGTTACTTCAAACGCCATCTTGGACCAAATCCGCGAATTGTGATGCGTAACGTCACCGATATCTTGCGGCGTGAAGATGTTTGAAGGAATTCATACCGCTATTTCACGTCGGACTCTTATGGGTGGAGTCCAGAAACATAAGTTTTCCATTAAAGATATGGAATACTTCCAGCAGATCGGGAATAGTAAAATTGTGGAGTAACGCTCACCGATCGGTTACCAGATTCACTTTTCTCGTTGTGTCTTGGGGTTCTCTCTCAAGCCTTGATCGTGAGAGGGTGGCAATACCTGGGATTCGGTAGGGCTGGCTGATGATGGCTAATAAGCCAGAAATGGCCCTTTCAGCGTCCCTCGTGTTTGTAAATAATGTTTCGCTGCCCATAATTCTAGCCGCTGTGCGGCTGCTGGTGGTGCTCCAGAGTGAGTCCCAAGGCACAACGGGACGAGTGAGTCCCAGTGTGTGCCAACCTACCGTTGTTTATATTCCCAATCAAAACCGATAGGAGAACGAGCCCGGTTAGTTGATGGTTAAATGTATGTAAAATGGCAAAAAATGTGCAAGGCGCTATAAGATCTAAATTTAAAAACCAAAAATTCCTTGAAACGCGTGTTGAAATTAATCCGGTAACTTAACAGTTGAATACAATTGTTGAAACCGGTGTTGTTGACCTAAGCTGAAAGAAGTTGAAGGAAAATGAACAAGAGCACACCGAGAACAGTTTACACGGCTGATTCAAGAACATCGAAACCATGAAGCGCATTTATTCTGCAAACAGAACATGCATCTAAAGTAGACTTTCTTTACATTACTTGGACTCTGCAACAGGTGGCAAGCAGACAAATATAGGTAATTAACGGGTTGTAACGGACTTGAGTAATTCGGTAGACTCAATTAGAATACGACAAATATAGGTTAATTCCCGATCTCAGTAAAGTAGAAATGGGAATTGTGAAAATCACAATGAGCTATCTTTAAATTTCTGATGCCGGATGGTGCATCAAAGGAATAAAGTAAGAGCGCATTTGGCAAACAGTACATATCCGCTATTTCGAGCGTAGTATGAGGACGATGCTTAAGAAACAAAACGGTATATTTGTGAACTCAAATCAGCGCCTTGTTAGTGATATTTGATATTTCTGAAGTCCCCAAGGCACACTGAAGGCATTTCTCAATAATCAGGTCTTACAAGCACGTTCGTTTACTGGGGTTCACAGATAACGTTTCAGATATAATGGTAGCTGCCTTTTTTATCGTCTCTGGCGGAACAAACAACTTTTTTACCCTGATCAGTAAAACTGCGTCGAAGCGTTGCAATTTTAGTGAAAAAAATTCGAATCACCGAGATTTGTGTGATAAACTTACTGTAAAGTTGCAATGTCAAACATTTCTAAATGTGCTCAGAATGTTTCTCTCCTGTATACCCGTGCATTTAGAAAGCGTTTTATGAAATAAATAGACTTAACTTTTCCTACTAAAAAACGACTTCAAATCCTGACTGAGATGTATTACTAAAATTAATGGTGAAACGACCTTAAAAAATGACCATATTTCTAGACTGAGATACCATGGACATTGAGTCAGATGCTTTGAGGCCATGTTTGCCTCCAGGTTTCATCGCTGTATAAATATTACATCCATTTATTGGACATGCGGAGGCGTGTGAACCCTGCGACCGAAATTAAGAATTATGTGGTGCGCTTCTTCCTCGGAGAGCGTCCCCTACGAACGATACCACTTTCAATATCCTTCCCACCAGGCAGTGTGGGCTGCTGTGCTGGCATGGCGTGGTGGAAGCAGCAATGGCGTGGTCAAGATACTGGGTTGTTTGCAATCGGACGAAAAATTTGCCGAATAAATCACCTCGCCATTCCCATTCGCACGACCATGCAAGCGCAAACTCACTAACCCCACCACGCAGAAGTCTGTACACAGGTAACACATTTGCCTAGACCCACAAATACCAAACACTTGCACTCCATTCACGTTCACATATGTCGGGTAGGTATTAAGTGATTCCCACCGAGCCATTTGACCCCAGGCATTCGTTGCGGGTGGATATATCTGACAATAAATCCTGCTGAGGTCGTTGCAGGAGCCGTAAACTGTCCAGTGGACGGCTATAAGTGGCAATAAAACTCTTCTTCGGCAAGAGGAAGGGGAGGGGGAAGAAGGGGAAACTTGAGGGCACGATAGATGCCATACCCTCAAGGCTTCGTTGCAACAACAGGAGCAGGACTAGCGAAAATTTTGGAAACTCCCATTGCTGCGTTTCACATACTTGGCAGAACTTACAGGCATAATGAAAGGAAAAATTGCTATCGGGATTGCCCGAGGAAGAGTCCCCTCTGCAAAGCCAGTTCTGTACAGGCCTTGCTCTTATAAACAACAATACGACAGCAAGTATAACTTAAATCTTATTCTCGCTTTCCAGTTGCTACTTTGACTGCAAGATGTTTGTCTCTGGTCAGGTTACGAACCCGTTGCTTATCGAACCCTGTTAAGCTTATGGTGTTATATACTTTTGGGGAGTGATAGAGTAGTCTCCAGGTGGCTATGCCTCAGGGGTGGAAAACACATGAACATAAATCTTCCAAATAGGAGCGACAGGAAAATTGTATAGATTGGAACTTATTCGAAAGCTACTGGCAATAATTCATTTAACAGCGAACTGGTGATGCCGTCAAATAATTGGACGCCGGACGTAATATTTCACATATTTAGTTAAACTTTCAATGCATTGGTTTTAATACACAATTTGGATTTTTCCGCGAAACCTACTCACCTGCTTGGTAGTCGCAGTGATTATTATTTTTCTGACATTGATCCTAAACATTTAAGAATCATTTTTCGACCTTACTAAAGTAAGTACAGATGTAAGTCCAGTAGATGTCCTATGTCATGAAATGTCAACCAAAATTCTGAAATGTGATTTCGATTCAAAAAAATCATTTAATTCGGGTTGTCATATTGAATATCATGCATCCTAATCCCAAGATATTTCAATCACAGTAGGATGCCGACTTTTGAAAGAGCTTCGTTCTGCCCACTCGCAAAAACTATACCCTTTAAAAAATAGCTGTTTAATTAGCATGCAATTTTCTCATTCATTTTCAATGCTCTTATTAATTCATATATTTTTTACGGAGACTATACACAAATATATTATTTATTGTATTGCTTGAGCAGAAATTACGTTTCCTTATACTTAAAGTAATGATATCTTTCGGTTTTAAAGTTATGAAATTGTTGAATAATTTTGAAACCTACCGGTCAATGCATAGGAATTCACGGTTTCCAAACTACATGCTGTAGACATTCTGTGAAAGGATAGGTCAGAAATTTCTCATGCAATGTTGAAATTGACTTGGATCATGTGTATACATTGTAGGCAACATTAATAAATTGACGGAAATGATGTATTATAGATGAATATTTCAAGGTCATTTAAAAGCTCATAATAAAAAAACTTTTTTTAAACCGAAAGATACACTTTCTGCAAGGATGCAATTTTAAGAAGCCGTAAGTTTCTATCAAATAGTACAAAAAAATAAATATTTTTGTGCGTTTTTTCTGCAAAATATGTTTGAATAAGTAAAAGCATTGAAAATGAATGAGAAAATTGCATGTTACTTCTTTAGTTTTTTGTTAGGATATTGTATGCTCTGTTCACGCGATTTGAAAACAATGTTAACAAGTGTCCGTGAAAACGTTACCAACAAGCTTTCTTTCGATTCGAAATTCTTTTTGGGGTAAATGACTTCTTCAAACTGTAAGTCAGCAAAAAGGAAGTACATATAAAGTACAAGGGATTCAAGTAGCAGAGATTGGCTATCGTTTGGCTAAATAATTTTTTTAAAGGCGTAAACAAGGCTTAATCTATCCGCATCTACCCCCTGAATCGCAAAGGACAAATGCAACATGCCATTCTACAAGCCTCGCATTCGACAGCAAATATCCATGGCTCCTGTATAGACTTCCGAATGCCTACAGAACGGTCTGTCAGAACATAAACACTATTTTTAACAACAAATTTCAGGAGGCGTTTGTGATTTCTGACTTCCAGATAGAAATATTTACCCAAAAAAATGCCTTTATATTAAAAAGTTTCTCATAATGACATGCTTTTGCTTCTGGCATTCAACCAGAAGTCGAATAGTTCAGTGTTTGAAGTTTTTAAGTTTAAAGATTACGTTTTCAAAGCAAGACTGCTACTGGTGTTTCGTATATACAACGCATATCTTCAAGCCTCTGAATTTTCTTCTCAATAATTTCTGCTATCCAAAAGTTAACTACAACTGTTGCTTCAACTAGCCATGAGGCCTGAAGGTGTCCGGCTATCGTAATAATACTCCGACCTAGGTGGGGCTTCAACCACACTCTCATCTTACTGGTCGTGGCGTCTTTTAGGTTATATGCCTCAATGGCCGTATGCATCTTGCATACAATTCCATCGCTTGGTCCAATTTCTTCAAGAAGATACGACAAAGATGAAAAAAATGAAAAAATATAAGATTAAGGGCTGATTAGAAAACAAAGCACGCATTTCGGGAAATCTAATGGCGAGTCACATCTATCGCAAATCCATCGTCGGACTGCAGGATGTCGACAGAATCCGGCAAAGTTAGGCTGTTACTGATTAAGTTTGCAAGAAATAAAGATCAATTCAGCAATGATATTAAGGATTGATTTTTCGATAGGCTAACGGCTAACTCTAGGAACGCTGTCTCCACTGCCCTTGGCTACGCCTTGCCTTGGTGAAACAGAAGGACCTCGGTATTCTAATGACCACTTTGCTTAAAGCATAGTCAAAGTATACTAAGGGCGAGTAAATGAGCGGGACCGGCGCTGTTCGCGCTAATAAGTGGATTAGTACAAATAGATAAGGGGCTGTTCGGTACTATCTAGCGGACATTTATTTCGGTCTCACCTCGGTGGCCCAAGAAGGTTATCAACTTCTGAAACGAGCGCAGGTGAGAGCTATGGAGATGGTGACGACCCTTGGTCATCTTTCTTACGAAGCCAGCCCAGATGAACTTAATTTGATTCCTCAAACTTACAGTCAACTGCACGATAACCTCAGTCAGACCTACTGCATTGTTTGAAGACGCAATTTGCCCTGGACTTCGTTGACTGGTTCGAACTTGTTATACTGCAACGCCTGTGTGGTTCTCCCTTTAAACTGCAAAGGAATTTGGCTCTTACGGACCTCCGTCTTCTAGCACAAGATACTTGGAGCCTGGAACGCGCTCCCTGCTGAATTGGTGTTCTCAAACACTATTAAAAAAGTTAACTGCAGCCTAGATACTATGTTGCTGAGGAAGTACTGTGCCTATAATCAAGATTGCGCTGCTGCAGTTGGCGCCTGGTTCACACATACCCGTGCCTATACGATTTTTCAGAATTACTTCTGTAAAAGTCATACTGTTGATTTTTTTGGATATCATTAGGGGCTCAAGGACGAAGACTTTTTTCCAAAATAAAATGACTTAAATTTAGTGAAGTCAACCCCATTTGGGTTGCGTCACATGGTTACTAGAATCCATATGCTGCCATAACTGGTCATGCCTCATACATAAATGAAACTTCTGAGATGGTTCAGTTTATTTGAAGAAGACAATAAAATAGTCGTTAAAAGCCAGCTCAAGTAGTCCAGATCAACAGCAGATGCAGTAAGGGATGTTATCAGAACTAAATCCATGTTCTCAGTATCCCGTGCCGATATACTTCACAATCCTTACGTTGGCTAGCCTCAATAATCGGAAGTAAAGTCGCGTAATTCCAAAAAAATAGTGGTGAGAAACATCTGAGGACTGTACCAAAATGAGCTTTACATTGAGGAAGGCGATTGCTATTCGCCGCTTAAAACCACGTGGGTACACCGCATGACTGCAGATAAAAGATTAAATAACTTACATATCCCACATCTCAGCAACTAAATCTGTTGCTTTTATTTTACAAGTGCTCGCTTAGCTCTCACAGTTCCTTGAAGCACTTGATTGCCCGTAAGAAAGCAAAGTGCTCGCTGCAAGGGCGTAGCATCTAGGCTCGACGATGGAACTCGGTGGCTTTGAAGCAGGGACGAACTGCGCATCTCAGTGGCCGGGTTGTCGGCCTTGGTCGTGACACCCACTTCGGAAATCCGGGGTGTCCAGAAGACGGCAGATGATAAATGCCCCTTAAGACTGTGCATCCAGTGTCGTGCGCACTTATGAAAACTTCACGACGTAGCGTTTTCATTTGAACGCCTCCTCTGCTTTCTCCGATGCATTCGCTAAAATTATTCTCCTTGGTGATTAGTCAAAATAACTCTTAATGGCAAACCGCTTTATGTCTTCTACCAACAAAGTTCGAAGCCATCAACATCTTCAATAAAGGAAAATCGATCTATCTTTACCAGGCAGACGCTATTATCTTGAATTATATCCGAAAAATATATCATCAACGAGGACATGTCCTTCGCGTAATTAGTTCTAGAGGTATCTTAGCAGATTAATTTGGTCGTAGGTTCTAATCGTCATCAGATCAATGCGCCTTTTTGATATTTTCCCACAACGACAATAAGGTTTACCTTTTATCGGCAATGTCCATTGGTCTTTATTGCATAGAATACTCTGTGAACACTATGAACGAGGCACATCTGTCCAGCAAACGAATAAATAAGCTGGCTCGATTGGTGCTCCAATGTTGTTCAAGCGTATTTCCCCTCCTCTGTTGAACTGTAAGCAATGTCTTCGTCACCCTTCTGCCGTCCTTGATGTGGTTAAAATCACATTGCTCGAAAAGGAGGAGGCAGTCCATGCGAGCGAAATATTTTTTCAAGGATAGATCGAACAAAGCATAGACTATGATGGTTGCACAGACTGCACGCATACCCTACAGGCATATATATGCTATACGGATTCAAACTCCTGCTCTTTGACGTAGAATTCACATACAATGCGCCAAACACACCAGAGGTTAACCCGACATACCAAGTATACCTTCAAATAGTAATGCTGACCGTAGTGAGGTTTTAATACCCCGTAGAAGAGAGAATACTTGTAAGTTAATTCGTTAAGGACAGAGAGCTGATAGAAGCGAACAGGCGAGTTCCAGGGCGTAGCTCAGAAGAGGAAAAGGCGATAATTGGGAACATGGTGTTTATTGGCCTGACGTTTCGGCTCCTCTCTCGAACCCATCATCGGAGACAGTTGCAGAAAAGGATACTTAGGGCACAATTTTCACAGTATTTAGAGGGTGTGGTTGCCAGGCAACCTGAAAGTCCTCGTGTTCATCGCTGGCGGTCGTAGTTGATGGGATGGTTCCTTTTTAGTACCCATACTCGTACTCGTGTGCCAGTGATGAACACGAGGACTGCCAGCGCCTTTGGTGGCCTGGCAACCACACCATATAAATACGGCAAAACTTGTCCCCCAAGTATCCCTTTTCTGCAACTGACTCTGATGATGGGTTCGAGAGAGAATCCGAAACGTCAGGCCAATTAACACCATGTTTCCAGTGATCGCCTCTTCTTCTGAGACTGCAGAGACTCCATGATGCACTATCTGGACATGCAACTGAGGTGATGTGTGTTATGAAAACCAGGGTTTTCGATGTTTTTATAAATTAAAATATTTTGTTTGGGTGGGTATGGAAAATTTACATTTGGGCTATTTATTTGTAAGAACTTATTTTTGTGTTTGCATTTTGTGCATGAACTAACGGGGTAATTTGTTTTTAGAAAACTTTTTTAACCAAGTGAACGACTAATAATCCCTCTTGAGTGTTCTGCATTGTTCGCATATCCGGATTCGATCTCTGCAGGATATGAAGAGAAAAATGAATTTTTTTGTGAAAGCACGCGCACTACTCCGTATGCTTTAACCTCTATGGTCCACTGTGCTCAGCAATTGAACCTCACGTAAATACACTGCGTTCTGGTTCGCATATGGTTCGGTGCCCTAGTACACGATATCACTCTCAATCAATAGTAACCACAAAACCGGCGAAAAGTCACTACCGCACAAAACAGATCACTTAACTTTTGGCAATATCATTACTGAAAGAAGCGGACAGGTGAGATCCAGGAAACATTTTGTATCTTCTGATTCCATCGATATCACTTTCTATTAAGAGATCACATTAGCCTGGTTGGCCCTGTTTAGATTCGAATTAGGATCGTTTTTCTGGGCTATACGTGTTGCGCTTGATCCCAAATACTTGCACCTCGTATACTATATTTAATGATATGCATAAATAAGTTCTATATGTGCATGTCCTTTGGGCCTAATTAGGAGAGGACAGAGTATTACAGTTTTTGCAAGTTACAGGCACAGCCATATTGGGCACACAGGTACTAGCTAAAAGCCCAGCCATGTGTTTTGGAGGTATTCTGCCGCTGTTTAACACAGCTGCGAGGGTTCCGGCGGACCCAGTGATGAGCCGGACCCCTCACAGCTGTGTTAAGCAGCGGCAGAATACCTCCAAAACACATGGCTGGGCTTTCAGCTAGTACCCGTGCTGCTAATATGGTTCCGCCCGTAACCCCTAAATATATTACTGCCTGCCTGTTGACAGTTTAATGAACAGTAAGCGGTTATCGCGCGGTGGAACACAGAAGTCGGCCCCAATATTTATATCAATTTTCAGTCTTCGCATATAAACCTTCAAATAGACTTATTTAATCCAAGTTAGCGATCGATTTCTGAGGAAATTAAAAAGCAGCCCTTCTATTTTTCTTTATCCCCAGTAGCATGGTGAGCTTCACTCTGCGAATCCGCTGAGCCACGTGTGAGACTCCAAGTACAGAAAGTCTTGTTACTTCAGGGACATGTCATTTCTGCATGTTCTTTGAGATATCAAATTGACTCCTCCAAAAGTTCGTTAAGAGTTGTTTTACGAGAAAATAATTTCCTGGCAAAACACTTGTTTACCTGTGACATATATTCGGTATACAAACTTTCTCTGAGTCACATATTTTCGTGATGCATACATCCTGTTCTTAAGGTCACCTAAAAGTGTAAACAGACATCGTTTTTGAGGACTGGCACATACCTTCTTCAATATTACCCAACAAAAACGATTATCTATGTTCGAAACTCAGTTCATACTTCATTACCACGCTGGGGAAGTCTGGTTTAGGCAGTGGTGATTTTAGTACGCATAGAACTCACACATTTAATTTCCGCTTTTATAGGCCACTTTCAGGTAGTATTTTTCTTCAATGCGGTTATAGGAGACAAGGATAAGTAATTTTCGTTGAATTCATTTCACCATCTCTCAACTCCAAGAAATAGCTAAAAGCTGAGGTCCATGTTTCGTTGATTTTCTGCAGTTGCATGAAGGAGGCTCAGCTAATTACTGAGGTCGTTCGGTTTCTCCGTGCGGTTCTGGTATGTACGAGTATGTTATGAGTACAATTATCATTTAGCCTGAAACTGTTAAACGATTTGGAGTTCAGGGATTGAAGTCAGAATTAATTTTGTCTGGCTCAAATTTAGATATAACCATCCAGGCTGAATGTCAACAATCTCGGAGAAAAACCAGTGCTTCGGTGTCGACCCCCTTCCCCCAACGCCCTCATTAGTCCTGCGTGTTGTGGAAATACGTTAAATGCAGGTGTGGTGCACAAGCGCTGACGAATATTGAGTCAAGGTCTTGCCGTCGGGAGATGAAAATATGAAAGATTTGGCTCTATGAGGTCTAGGCATTTGGCTCTGCTGAGTCTAACATGAAGCAGATTTCTGCACACGACAAATTGCTGCTATATTTACGTCTGCAAGGGTGTGATATTTCAATCGAAATCGCTTAGATAAAAATCAAAACACTGTATGTGCATTGGGATTGAACTCAAAAAGTCTGACCAAGGCGCAGTGCATTCAAGTTTCTGCAATAATTTAAAACGCAATATAGAGCTTCGCGACATTAGGCAGGCTTACACTGATCTATAAGTGAAATGGGAAATATGCTTAATACATGCGTATGGCTTGTATTCCCAAACAATATTCACAGTGGCATTGTCTGAACATATTTTCTATGATTTCCATATTGCACTCCGCATTGTATCACTTTCGACTGTGTGAAATTTGGGTGTCAGATTTGGCCTGGTCTTCCATGCGTTTTTCCATGCACCGTTGACCGGCTTCATTGACCTCTTAGCAAATTAATTTTAGCGTCATAAACTACTCTCCTTCTTTTTGGTTTCTTAGTTTATCTCAGTGTATGGAGTCGTCTCCTGCCTCGGTCAACATGTTTCCTCCCCGAGATCTGCGTGTGATTCGGCGCCGATAATTTGCGTGCATTCTAATCCCGCTGCTTAACGTAAAGTCCAAATTGTAGCACAGCTCCGTAGTCACTAGCAAAGGCGCATTTTCATCACATCTTTCACTTCGCCAAAAATTTGTAAGTTATGCCGTGCCTCCGCCACTGAATCCTGACATAAATCAATTGTAACTGAGTGGTTGTTTCCTAAATACCCATAAAATCTAAGTACTATGTGGTCCGTAGTTGTCATTTCCCATTGCGAAATTAATTTATTAACTAGGAGCAAGGATTTTTAGGAAGATAAGAAAAGGAAAGATATCAATACACTTGATATTGTAGGTTGCAAAACTCCTAAGCCATTAACTACCATTCTGATACCCGCTTAATGAAAACGATCACTTATATGAGATCACAAAATGCTCAGCAAGGAGAATAATCCTAAATCAATCCCTACATTGTAGTACGCCTGCTTTTAAACGCGTCTTCTTACAGCCAACCATGTAAAATATATTCAGCAGATTATTATGTGAGTATTCACTGCATTTTCGATACTTGTATAAATTCACCTACGGTTTTAAAAAAGAATGCCCAAACGTTCCACTACTTTTGCCCTTACAGCATATAGTTACTAAATTCAAGAACAAAATTAAAACGCCGATTGAATTTCAAAATTCATAGAAACAACGAATCTCTTTGAAATCCAAAGTTAATTCTGTTTTCAGTAATTTAAAATGAATAAAACGTAACTGGCTGGAAACTTAGAGTAAATATAAAATATTATTGCATTTTTTCTTAACAAATGCTTGAAATTTCGCATGCAATTAAAATCAACATAAAACGCATACATTAAGTAGTCAAAGGTGTCAAATTCGAGGGAAATTCACACAAGAGTGACATGCTGGTTAAATTCTACTTACTTCTGACAGTCACTTTGTGTGGTGCATTTTTCCACTTCCTACAGTTAGAGTTTTGAAAGTAAGGATGAAAACGGTGAGAACATGGATGTTTCTTTTGCAAGAAAGCCCTTTTCTGCAGTGCTATACAAATAAGGAGTCAGCAGGAAGAGCACATGATGGGTATGATGGAAATCCGGTTAATATGATAACCACTGCAGTCTTAACTGGTTTAGTCATCTTATTCTATGCAAGACTACTTAATGAGTTGACAGTGCTGATTCTATCCAGAGGTGAATTTGTGCATGCGCTGTTTATGTAAGAAGTGGAAGTTTCTCTTTAGTTTTTGTCACTTGTTTATTTTTTCCATCTGCACGCCGCCTGGAAGGGTAACAAAATACACTCTGTTTAGCAGTCCATGACGAATGGCGTCCTCCAACTGTGTGAGGTGGTCACTTTTGATGATATTTCCTCTTATGTTCATATATTCCTGCCTACCGATCCTTAAGCTCTCAGATGGCTTGCCAACCGATATAATTTTCAGGCCACACTTCGTCAGTTTATGCATTAAATGATGATATGGGTATCACGCTGACCGCATGTCTCTGCAATATATTTGGACTTGCCTCCTACCTCTATCTGAAATTCCTCTAGTCTATCAAAATTATCTCCCAAAGTCTTCTGAGAGATGTTAAAGTAGACAGTCCCTCGGCATGGGCTTGTTGTTATTTGCTTGAACGATTTATACTGCAATGTTTCGTTTCCAACCTTCTTTTTCTGTTCCTCAGCCAGTTATTACTTCAAAGTCAAACAATTATTATGTTTCTGTTTCTTTTGAGGCTATTACTGAAAGGCGACCAAGTTTAACCACTCACTCTACTTGTAATGGGTTATTTGGCGCAGCAGTTCGAGGTCTCAGGCAAGCCGAACAGATTAAACGCCCGGATTAAACGCACTTAAAACGCTTTTCATGACTAAAGTAAGAGTATACTGTAGAGGATTACCTGGGCCCTTTACTATTTTACCTACGGATCTGCCCCGGTAAAGTTATAAAGCAAAACAGTTTACATCTGGAAAATAAGCATGGGGTTTGGAGTTGTTAAGCTGGAATTTATATGCTAGAACTCTCTTAAAATGCTCTAATGAACTTACCAGAAAGCCAAATTGATAAAACACCAAGAAGTGAAAAACAATATTTAGCAGCTTGCACGAGTGGCCTACTGCTCGTCTACAGTGATTAATGTAATAAATTTAGGGAATTTCTGCAAATATTAGAAGGCCTGGCGACTGGCAAACTAAATAGTGGCCTCTGAACTTAGAAATCTGATTTTGTAAAATGTGGACGAATTTTGCGCAGTAATTCCTAATCAAAACGTTAACAGTGGTTAGCCAAACTCCATGGCTGGTTTGGAATGAAACATTCTCCTAGAATTCCGTTCACCCTGAATAAACAAAATCAAGCAAGAATTTTCCTTTTCTCCGCAATGCGCGGTAATCGATGGTTAGTAGCATATTCTTCCATTTAAAGCATTTGCACAATTACCCAAACGTAACTAAGAGGTTTTCTCTGAAGGGAGTACTTTGAAGTCACAAGCAACTGACGGAGGACTACACACGTTGTCTACTAAATTAGCCCTAGAAAAAGTAAATTGACAGAACCAATTTGGCAGGTTTTAAAGGGAGAACTCGAAAGAATATAGGAGCAGAATGACGAGTGATACATTAAAGACAGTTGATTTGTAAGGGTGAAATTACAACTCACAGCCACCGAATAGCCTCAACGTTCACGTCAAACAGGTCAGAACCGAGGGCCAGGCAAAGAAGCAGGCCCGTAAGGAGTCTTGCTGGGGGTCCATTAACTTGCCGGAGTAGCTTCGAGGGCAGTAAAGTCCAAATCATGTGTAGGTCGCTTAGGCTCTGCTATAGCAGCAAGTGCCTGCTAAACTGACCGGTGTCGGGTTCAGAGGACAATCAGATTGCCTGCACAGCACGCATCTCGTCCGCCTCAGCGAATCAGGGCGGGACTCCCACCACGCAGAGTGAAATTATTCCAGCCTACACTCACGCACATGCTAATACGCAGCTTGGGCGCACGCGTCACGCACGCTGCCTCCCGTTGTTTGGTTTCAGTCTAGGACCAATCGCGTACACGGTCTTGTGCACTGTCCGTGTGGGTGTGCGCCGCTGACGCATGTATCCCAGAACTTAGCTCCAGAAGGGAGAATCAGTCTGCGCAACGTCTGCTTCTGTTCACGACAAGCGCTTTGGCCGGTGATCCGACTTGCTTACTCAGTTCTTATTCAGGAAATACCCACACACACAAACACACACACACACACAGTTAATACAAGATGACAGTAGGCTGACGACACAGAAGTTGTGGGTTCGGTTTTAAAAAATGCAAAAGCGTGGGAACCTCACTTTGCCGCAGACTACTTTTTGCAAAAAGGCGCTCTGGCGTGCAAAAGTACTGATCATGTCCCGGCGCGTGATTGATTAAGAACGTTCAGACTGCTGGAGCCGAGACAGGGCGTCTTTACAGCGCCGGGCTGAAAAGACAAGCAAACACATTAATCGGTCCCTCTTATCAAGCGCTTTCAGACAGCTATGCGTCAGCGGCATTTAATAGTACATGAGGTCTGAAAGATAAAGAAGTACGTCAACGGGGCTTAAGAGATTATGCTCCTTCTCAAGCATCAATGTTATTAAACCCAGAATATCAGCAGTTGGTAAAATTTCGGCAAAAAATGAGCTTGCAATTTATGAATACTCCCTTTGCCCGAAGACTGACTAGCATCTTATACGAACGCGGAGGACACAGGGGTACTGACAAAGGCGTTAAAATAAACATAAACTCGAAAAAAACACATCAGTATAGGCATGCGTATCGACAGTCTTGACCAAATAGAACAAGCATATACGACTAATATTTTAAAAGTAATTATTCCACTCTGCAGACTTGCTTCTGTACCATGCGTTAACTACAGAAAGCTAACTTTCGGAGCTCAGAGTATAAGTACTTAATTTATTTTTTCAACACAGAGAGGCAGCAGTATGTTTTAACCGTAGGAAATTAATCCAGTACTTAATCCCAACGAGCATGGATCTATCTGAGATTGTTTGGGAGTACAGCGGAAACTGAGGCTGTATTTTTTGACTACAACTCAAGCTCACCTACCGGCCATGTGGGTTTTATTAGCGTTTTGGTTTTATGTTCAGCCGCATATCCTGGCTGATAAGGGTTTTTTTGATCAAATATAAAACACCTGAAATCTTAACTTATACTACGTTAAGCGCATACCTGGCAATTGATTGTGCGTTTGAAAACCCAGTACATTTTGCTTGGTTAAAAGTCTGCCTCCGGACGGTTGAACCAGAGTAATTTTGAGTGCGGATTGTAGCTCCATGCCCTTTTTTGATATGCAATGCAGCATATAGGTATACTCCGTGAACGGTCACATGAAATCATAAGGAAAATTCTGAAAAGAATTTTCGATTAGAAGGGATGACCTAAGATAAATCATGCACGCCAGAATGTCGACTTTTGAATGCCCTTATTTTTGGATGCCATGGAAGACTGCCCTCGGTAAAAATAACTACTTAAGTAACATGAATTTTCTATGCATTTTGGATACCTTTATAAATTCGAATACAACTTATAGAAACCAGAAACATGTTTATTCTTGATAGAAAATAACGTTATCTTCAAATTCTATATGCAAAGGAGAGGTAGATTTAAGCCTTGGAATAGTTTTATGAATCTCGATTTATTTTGGACCCAAACTGCTGTTGAGATTGCATTTACCGTTTTCCGTCTACAAGCTATGTGCTTTCCGCGCAACGAATAGCATGAATTCCTCTATGCGATTAAAATATCTTACATTACTCATAAAGGTTTCACAGGATGTGGACTATGTTAAATTCTTCAGGGGGGTATTCATAAGAAAACAAATACGATTGGATTTGAATGAAAATTGCACAATCTCAAAAACTCGGATAATTGTAAACTATTTAAAGTCGAAAGATCGATTTTTTCAAGGATAAAATTTGAAAAAGATATGATTCGCAAGCCGAAGCGTAAATGAAAGAAAAAACACAAGCATTTTTCTATTAACTATGTTTAAATTTTAAGGGCATTGAAAGCGTTCTAAAAAATGAATAATACTTAATTAGCCATTGTTACCGAGTGCAGTTTTGCAGGCGACCGATAAGGCTTGCATTTAAAAGCTGAGATCCTGATGTATCTGACATATCACGAGAATGTGTCGCACGAGGCTCGATCTTTGAAGTCCACTTAGGTGATGCTCCCTAATTGAAAACGCATTTCACAATTTAGTTAAAATTTTCGGTCGCTGATTACATGCATACGTATGTTGAAGTCAAACAAGATGTTTTGAAAATGTGACCAAATTACTTTCATTAAAGTTTTTCACTGGCTTTACAGGTTGTCATCAAACCTACATAAATTTTAAAAACCACTTAAATTTTCAACAGTTGTGAAAAATCAATACTAGTCTGTTAGTGAGCAATTGACATAAACTGTCCTCCCATGTGAATTGGTTTTCTTATTCTCCGGTACTTTAAGATTTTTTCTATACTCCGTCGACTCATGGATTAGTGGAGACCTCAATTAATGTCATGTTCAAAATTCCCAGGCAGAAGTAGAAAAGACTACAACCAAGCCATCTGAATTGACAACCTACAGCAATCGCTTAATGGCATAAACGACAGATCAGAATTGATTTTTTCCGGTATTTGTAAAATTTTGGTAGGAATCGTTTATGTGGTTTACCAGCGTGACAGGAAATATGAACGTCTGTGATATAAGCGGCGTTATAAAAATAATTCCAGGAAACTTAGAGCTAGGCTTAAGAATAGGGTTTAAGATTAATAATAGACATTTTTCGAAATAATTTTTGTTGCCTTTCTCAACCATGTACTTTGACATGAACTTTTTTTATTAAAACGCCTATCTTTTAGAGCATAGTTGATAAAAGTGTCATAACTTGCGAAGCATAAATAATAACTGTGAAATACAGTTTCGGTCAGTAAGCATCACTTTAAAGAGATTTTAATACTGATTTGCATGCACGATAATCTCAAGATATTTATTTCACATCAGGATCATCACTTTCGATCTTGAATGCTTACGGTCGTTTGCAAAAACTGTCCACTGAATAAAATTTTCCAAATTATTTCTTTCATCCGTAAATTCAAATATATTTTATAAAAATACCCACAAAACATGGTTTCTTCCATTTAGTCGGTAGTAAATTACGTATTCTTCAAATTTCATGGTCAAAGTAAGGAAAACTTTCGGCTTTCAATCATTTTCATTCCTGGATACTTTTGAAAAATAACCGTCCGTAGAGCTACGGTTAGACTTTCCAACCTACACTCTGTAAGAAAAATTAGATAAATTCCTCTGGGCTGTTAAACAGATGCCCTATGACACTCATGAAATTTTAAAATGTATGAGGCCCATGCTGTTTACTTCGAACGAAACACCACTAAGTGCAAAAACAAGATACTACTTGAACATACATTCCATAGACTTAAAAAGGACCCTTATTGCAAATTTTGGGAAATCAAGAGATGCACTTTCTTCAACTAGAGTCCGTGAAAAATATATAATCTGTTACAAAGTGGAAAGGATTTTCTGAATGCTTTATACAAAACGTGTTTGCGTTTATAGGGGTATGTAATATAAATGGCAAAAGGTATACAGTGAGCTCTCCTTGATTCCAGGAGTTGCGTTCCAGAACCCACCACAAAATTTTAAAATCCACTTAGTAGCATCTGTAGGTTTATAGGCTCTTTTTCTTTATTTCGAACCCTTTTATCCTTCCATACCATCTTATAACCCTTCCCACACGGTTAAACAGAATAAGACCTTTATATTCTCTTAGACCTAAGGTACAATACAGTACACAATACACACAAATATAACTAAACTTGAAGAGGTTTATTTACTACTTAATAGACCCATCTTACACTAACATCCTCTGTAGGAAATCAGCTGGGTATACCAAACGAGGAAGCACTTACCAGAAATAAAAAGTTCATTATCTGCCAAAATTTGCGAACCAACCAAAAATCCATGATATTCATTTTTATATGCTTGCGTATAAAATCTGCGATAGAGTGAAGCCGCAATATTTGACGTGCACTATATTGAGGGATTACTGTAACACCAAATTGGTCGTTCTAAGCGGATTTCCAGGTGGGCGCAAAGATGCGCATTTAAAAACCAGAAATTTAGTGAGGGTTACGCTGCATGGATTACGCTGCATGGTAACCAGTATTCCGATGCAAACTACATATCGTTTCTAACGGAACTCATACTTCCGAACTTCACCTAAAAGTTGCATGAGATATCACCTACCTATTGCGAAACAAGTAGTTCACTAAAAGTTGAGAAAGTTTCCATAGAAGGATTTCGAAAATTATTGGCAAACAGAGGTTTGCCTTAGATGAATTCTCATTAGGTCAAGGCATTTATATTGTAACGGGCTAGTGAGAAAATTTGGGTTGTAAGCAAAACTAAACAATAATCAATTTTTTCCCACAAGTGGGAGATTAGGTTTGCTAGATGATTATTAAATGCAGGCGTTTTCAAGCTTATAATTTAATTATGCTTAGTGCGGATGGAAAGAGTGTTTAGAAGAAGCACCTCAGAGGGGTTTAGAAAACGCGCTAATAAGATGCACTTAGTAAATAAGCCGACTGTCGACCATGGCAAATACAAAGCCTGCATAAACGTTTTCTGGGTGCGCATGACCAGCCTGCGTAATTCAATTTCTACCGCTTTTGGACGCTTTCCCAGTGGGTTGCGGGAGTGCGGTGGGACCGTGTAAATCACCCGGTAAGCTCCGTTTTGGTCCACACAATGCATGAAATCAACCATATGTGTGCGAGGATGGTGCTACTATCGCTCCTACTCTTGCCTTATGTTAGATCAGTAACCTTTATTGCACAAGTTTTGACGCTGTTTTTCCAAGCTCATCGTCAGACCGATTGGCGGCATGCAAGATAGAGTAATTATGCATACTTGGCGAGTAAAAGATTCTAAGGTTGGCTAAAGAGACGTATTTTAATTTAAAAAGTTGAAAACCATGTTGGATTAAAGTAACATTAGTATTAGGCTCCTAACGTAGCTACAAACCTATCCTTAGCGGTCCTACTGGTAGCTAGAATGGACAGGCTGTGTGAAAAATTGAAATACAATCTTTCTTATTTGAATTCGTCTAAGCTTCAGTCAAACCCATAGGATATATATGATTCAAATTCATAGCAATACTGTGTATTCAATAATAAACTAGTCCATGCTCTCAGCACCATCTTGCTACAAAAGAGGAAATAAGCTAATCGAAAAATTATGAGGACATCTGCATTCTACCCACCAATACGGGCGATTTCATTACCACTTCAAAAACTGTGAACTGCACAGACACGATTATGTTGACCTTTAAAGGCGATCAAACTACCAACCCCCGACCGCCGATCTTAAAAAATTATTACTCATCTAAGGATGTAGACTGAAGCAGTTTGTATGTAGGAAATTGATTCAAGTAGATTCTCCCAAAGTCCTTAAACAACTAATCGAAAATCGCCAAATTATATAAGCTCTTTGAAACTCCCAAATATAATGTTGTACCCAGTTTGATAATCTTTTAGTCTTGCAGCTGTCTACGGGGTTTCCGAGTTAATATTTCATACACTCCATCCACGTTCCAATAACTCCGAGGCCTCCAAAGAATATTTAATCTGCTTCATGATAAAATCACGATTCATTTTTGCTATTGAAAAAATTATTGCTCTGAGTTGCAGTCGACTCATCTCTTCAGATAGACTCCGCTAGATTGTACAAATTGTCGCACCGAGGAATTCCCTCAGATAAATGCCATGCGAAAGATTTACTTTGATTTCTCGATCTTGATGAAGAAACTGAATTTTCCTTTGGTAAATAATACTTCCGGTGACAAAATGTACCCTGGTAAATTGACTAATATCCCGTTTTCTGGCTAAACAATTATTCAGAAAATTGCAACTTCATGCATCTCACCCGAATGTTAACTAGAAATCGTGACTTCAATGTTTTGGTGATACATTTAATAAGGCCAAAAATCTTAACTGCAATATCCTAAAGTAACCTCACCTCCGCCTTTCGAGGAACTCAGTTTACTTTCTGGACTGGGTTTAGGGATAACATCTTGTCCTCGATATCTTCATAAATCGAAAGACCGATAGATGATTGCCCTGAGTTTTTCCCCGTCACAAGCCCAACAGGAGAAGCCGGTAAGCTCCAGTTGGTGACGCACTTGAATTAGGCAGGCATCAGTAAACAAATTAACGGGATTGAATTCATGCAAAATTCTTAAGGACAAGTGAAGACGAGCACAACCACACTCGATTGTGTGATGGGCTGTTTCGGACGCTGTCCATGCGTCTGACGACCCAATGGAGAGTCAGTTTCAAACTATTATGCAAAAACTCTTAGCGTGTACCAACGATCTTGATTTATTTCCGTTTATGTCACCCAGAGAGCTTATTCTTCGCCATATATATATATGTTATAATAAGTAGGCGCTCACCGATCTGTTACAGGACTCACTCGTCCCGTTGTGCCTTGAGACTAACTCTCGAGCCCCGCCAGTAGCCGCAAGGCAGCTAAGGATATAGGCAGAATAACATATATATATATATAAGATAGTGTGGGGCTCACCGATCTGCTTAAGGAACATGTATGTTCCGTTATGCCCTGGAGCTCAGACTAGAACCCTCGCAGGCGGTCGCATAGCGACATGTAGCATATGTTGATAAGGTGGAACTGACAAAGACAAGGGAGACCGGAATGGCCTTTTCTGGCTTATTAGCCGTCATCAGCCAGTCATACCCAATCCCAAGTGTGGCACACCTGGGATTCGAACCCGCAAACTTTGGTATTTGAGTCGAACGCTCGACCATTGAGCCCCGTGCTCGTCGTTTTTGTCGGTTGTGATCGGGAATATGATGATAGTGTGGGGCTCACCGATCTGCTTAAGGATCATGTATGTTTCGTTGCGCCCTGGAGCTCAGACTAGAGCCCTCGCAGGCGGTCGCATAGCGAAATGTAGCATATGTTGATAAGGTGGAACCTGCGCCCAAAACAAATACGTGGCGAATCCTTCTTTATGTAAGGAATGTGTCTGGACAAGTTGAAAGACACTTGCGGAAACACCAAATAAAAGTGGCGCAAAAACTGACGACTATATAATGCACTCAGCTTGTATACCCGAAGGATAGGTTTGGCTATCATGATAAAAAGATGTCATCTATAAGATCCTGTGCGAGGCCTGTGATAACGTATATTGTGGCCAGCCGGGAAAAGCGGCCTCCACAGCCATCCATGAATATCAACTAGCGGTCAAGAGGTGCGACTATTTGTCGGAATTGGCCATGCACAGCCTTGGCCAGGACACACCTTCGCCTGGGATAAAACCCGCATCATCGAAGGCTACCCCTCCAAAAAAGGCCGAAAGTTTCTTGAGCCAATGCACTCCGATGATAAATGCATCGATCGGCACATTGAGTTAGATGCCGGGGTAATCGGAAAAGACGAGAGCCAATCAAAATAGGCTGATGCACTCGGCAGTCGCTTATGGGTGCATTAAAAAAATGACAATTGATTTTTTAAGCACGTTTGAAATGTTAAATGTTTTTGCACATTTCTCAAGTCTGACGACGAAATGGGGAGCCAGTGTCGAAAATGTACCAATAAAGTTTACTATTTTCCCAAAGAACCTATTTACCTTCTATATATACTTTATTTGTATTGGTAAATAAAGGAGTACCTATAAGGAATTCTTCTATTGAAGACAGCTAAAATAATTACGTAATTTCTCAGTTTTTATCTTTTCTTCGACAAAATTTTGGCAACCTACACGAAGTTCTTTACGTGAGTAAGCCATACAAGAGTGCTGAAACTCGACACTTGCATTTTGATATGAAAAGATAGTACTCTCAAATCAGTGGTTAGGACAACATATCCGCAAATTTATGTACTTTTAGTGCGGGTGCATCTATCAGCAATAATCATAAGTGGAAACTGGAAAATCCCTTTCTTAATCGTAATTTTTATCCATTGAGTGAAAATAGATACGATGTCCACAATAAAATTATAACTTTGTAAGTGTGTTACATTGGGTTCCAGATAAATATTTAAACCGTATTAACAGCCCTGTCGTACAAAAAGATCTAGGATCACTGTGATCCAAAGTAATAAGTAAAAGCTATTCAATTTTTCAGTAACTTTCGAGCAGGTGGGCGTGTGCAAATGAAGTAATCCACAGACTCCCCCACTCTTTAAAAAATGAAATCGCAATGTGTTTGAAACTAAAAATGCCTTTTGTCCCACTCATGAGAGTAAGTATGGTTTCGCAGAAAAATTGATTGCAGAAAATTAATGCCGCATAATGGGACGGAAGCCTGCCGATCTACCCTATTTGACATTGAAGTGTTAAATGCCAAGCCTAATGCAACGCACATTCGTATGTAGAATGTATTTTAATATTGCTTTTCAAGTATAAATTCTTACCGCGTCAAGGCTCTTTCTGGTTAGGTATGCCAAACTGGCTACCTAAAACAGTAATACAACGAGTTTACTCGGGTTTTATTCTGAAAATGCTGATCTCCTTCACTGAATACAATAGGGCTAGCCTGGACACAATACGGAAACGGCATGTATAATTCCAATTTAGAAGCGCATAGGGAAGTACTTTACTCCCCGCAGACTTCGACAAATTTTTATCCAGGCAGAGTCACTTGTTGGTAACCATAGCTTGAGCCTCCTGACTTTGAAAATTTGCGCTGAATTTTTAAGCTATTTATCGAGTCTAAAGCACAGGTAGAACAAGCTAATTTGTAGATTTTTGTTCGTTTAAGGGCCTTTTGAATATGCTATGTTCTTAATGCATGCATGAAACTTAAACTTACCGTACATCTGCTTATATGCCTACCTTGATAATTAATGAAATTTTCCATGGGAATCCTTTATGAATAGAGCACTTTTTCATGTTCGCTTGGTTCTTTATGGCTGCTTATTTACTACAATTGATCTACGTTCCCCACAATTCTGATACCCTAACATTCGGGAGATCGACACTACTTCGTTGGGGCTTCTTCGAATTTATGAAAATTAACCCTTTGTCACAAGATTTTGCGGTGCTTTCTTCATTATAAAAGGAGCGTGACAGTCTTATTTTATGAAATAAAGGTGTAAAAAATGCGTATTGTAGAGCGTTACTCTGATAAATACTGCCTGCCAGAAACCAAACATTTAAAAATGTAACAACTGGCCGATCAGAGGAGGTCATAAAGGCGGTCCACACCCATAAAACGCCGCACTTGATGTCCCACCTGGTTTAATTTAAAAGTGTTGTCTTTGCTTTAGTTAGTTCGACCATCTTAATCCGACGATGTCCACCATATGCTCCACAGAAGAGTGGTGCAGGGACAGTGACTTGTGCGCAAATTAGTTTTAAGTGATAGTAGATTTGCACGGCATCCACCACACTATCCACCACATAGTCGAGAAGACCGGAGGCGGGCTCGGACGCAGATTAATAATCTCCCACGGAGTGGGAGAGTGGGGTGTGGCATGAACCTGCACCTACGCGTGTGCATGTTGGGCACACGCGGCCCCATGTTCGACCTGTGTTATGGGACCTCATCCCAGAATAAAACCAACTGCCGCATTCTGATTTGGCCCCCCCTGTTGATTCGGCGCATCTACCACGCGTCCCAATCAAGGGGCACTTGCTATACTACGTAGTCGTTGACGTCAATTTAATTTAACAACGAACGACTTCCTGTCAGCATAAGAATTGGCATTGCTTTGGCAAAAACAGTGGCAGTTGTGAAGTCAAATTATGCAGTCTATACTGGGGAGTAGTCAGATCTTCTTGATTATGAAAACATTTTCCCGATAACCCTTTACTTGCACTACAGCGCTGCACAATTATTAAATCGTGAAGTCGTCAAGAGCGAACAAAGGGTGTCCCAAAAATAACTAAGATTTTCTACAAACCAGAATTAATTTTCAAAAAAATAACTAATTAATCTATTCATAGATGAAAAAGGAACAAAACTGCGCATAAATGGCCCAACCGCAAGCATCGTTTGCAGCATGTGTTTATCAGTGTCCAGGCAAATCTACAAACCGTTCATTTACGTTGAGGAAGACGTTTTTACTAACACCAGGTTTTATTCCCTGCTCGCGTAATTTGAGCTAACTTTTTTTGAAATTTCGTTTGCAAGTAAACAGTTAAAAATTAGAGAAAGATGGAAGTAGTTTGAATCTGAAGAAGAGGTAACAACAGGTTTAGGTCCCCCTATTTCGTTCACTGACCTATGGTTTGACGTACAAACCTGTCAAAATACGACATGACGGAAATACGACGATCAGACAGCAAAAAGTTGGAATCCTGTGGGAGAGGGGTATAAGAGTAGATGTTTCCGTGACTACTTCGTTCGCCAAAAATGGGTCAGGGGCGTGACTTCGTTATGTTAGGTATCAAATTATGTTCAGGGAAACTCTTCTACTGTTTTGTTACTTCCAATTTTTTCGTCAGTAGCATAATAGGATTTCATCTTCAGTGGCGAACGTTAAATTTTAGATTTTGGTCGATTTTATGCGCGGGGAAAGGACTTCAAACATTTTTCTTCTCATATTTTAAGCTGACCAGGTAAAGACAGTGCATCATTTGGACAAAATCGTCCATTATATGGGAATTAGCGAAGGTTAAGACGTACAGAAAGATAATATAGAACGGCTGTTTACAGTTTCAAGGGACAGAAACCGAGTGCTTCTGCAAAACACACCAAGTCGTGAGACCGGAAATGTATTAGCTTCAGCCGTCGGTAATCTAAGTTTTCAACTAGCACTTTTAAATTAGGGTAAAAAATAACAGTGCACGTCTACGTTTGCAATTTTATCTAATTTTTACACATGTGCGTATAATGTAATGACATAGAAAGCAGGCCACGGTGTATTAATTTTAGAATTCATTCGTTTTCATAGAAATAAGCCGTTTCTTTTTGAATATCCCGAATTTTGAATCAGAACTACAATTATTTTCAATAATTAATCAAAAGACATCGGATATTTGCTAGTTCATTCATATGCTCTACCCGCTGATAGAGACAGATCAAGCAAAAAAAGGTTTTGCGTCGTTAGTTTACAATTTCACAGTGGGAGTTTTTTTAAATCCTTTGTTATGTACGGTCTCATCTTTGCAGCACCAATTGATGCAGCTTTTTAAAGTGTACCCCAGAACTGGTTTCAAGATTTCATTTACGATTGCTCTTAGTTGCTTCCTCGTAATTGTTTTAGGGCGTTGATCAGACATTATTTTACAGTAAAATAACATTCATTATGTGTGAAAAACGGGTGGCGTTGATGTTGACGAAGAATTTCGACTAAAATACCTCGGTTTTGCCTAAACTAATGAAAAGTCGGTGAAGAATTTTGTTATGATAACGAGTGGGAAAATTATTTGGATGATGCTGTAAAACTGATTAATAAAGACGATGATTTTGAGCCGGTTTATACATGCTACCATGCTAAATTTCGCAGGAACTGCTTCAGAACAACGAAAAATCCCAACTTAATTGGCCATTTTTTTCACATATATTTAAGTGTCAATTTAATTCAATCTTCCTCTGTAAATGGTCCTCAAAAACATTATATTTGTTCACATTTTGTGTGATATTTTCTTTATTTCAATTAGTTCGTGAGAAACAATTATTTTGGATTAAAAAGGATATTCAGGCTTGCATTTGCCGCACAAAGTATTTTTTATTAACTTTCCCTTTCGGTTTACAAATTGCATGAAGTGTCTTTTAATTTAAGCATACAAACGCTATGCTCTAAGAAGGCGACCTTCGGGTGTCTAATGAATATTTACTTTGACACAGATTGTTCTGAGCACTTCGGAAGCCGCATTACTAACCCGAATACTCATGTGATTGTCTCATAATCCTCAAAACTAAAATGCTTTTTCGAAAAAAGCAAATTGTAACCTCTTTAAGCATATAATTTTCTAGAGGACAGGTTTTTTCAATAACATGCTGATATTAAATATGCTTTTAGGCACATTATTCTTAAATTCTGCCTGAAATTAAATGGGCATCAAAATCTATGGTACAAAGTTCCCTCACATAGATAATCTTTCACATTTTAGAGCATATCGAACAATGACTGACAGTGGTTTGGGGCTTTCGGCGTACATTATGCATCTACTTAATGACTAGGTGTTGTCTTCAAAGGAGTGGCAGCGATTATTCCGCGGGGAGAGTAAATTCTAAGTTGAACTTTTGCATGCAGCGATTGGTTAATAAACGGAACTTGAATGCCCCTCTATTCTGGGGACCTTGCGCAAATTATCGAAAAATTTAGGTGTAGTGTTACCGTCAAGGTTAAGTTTAAGGTAAGGGTTGACGTTTGAATAAGGATTAAGGTTATGACGCAATAATATTTACCCTTCGTGGAATTTTATGCAAAGCCCCCGGGGGGAAGTGTTGTCTGTTCCCATGTCTTAATATTTTTTGTACTTGCAACGCTTCTAGTCGTGCTTTCTTGATTCAACACCATCTAAGGAGAACCAGCGATAGGGTACAAAGGGAGAAGGGGTAAAACTGCCTAAACCTCGTGAGCTTTCCAGCGGCGTTTCGAGTAGGAGGCTAACTCTGTCCTGGAAGTGATTGCGTGTCAAGTCTCCTGCTGGGATATTTTGGGCCTAATATGTCGACCGTGTAGCTGTCATCATCCCGTAGAAGCCTCTACGTCATCTCCCCACTATCGGCAAGCCTTTTTTCTATCATGTCCCGTTTATGCTTCCACATCCACATCGCGATGTGAGTAGCCAGTTTGAATTTTTCCGTAATTTCTTTACCGTCTTCCATCCCACCCAACTCCTGTGTACTCATTTATGTGCCAGTTCTTTATATAAAATATCCTGCCAAACATATTTGTTGTTGGTCACCAAGCAAAGTCCACTCTCTGTACGCGAGGTCTGAACCATCATGCTCAGATCTGTTCGATCTAGATGCCTCATAGCATACCAGAAACATCTGAATTCCTCTGAAAATAAGGGAGGAATACATGTAGACAGAGAGTTTTGTTATGTCTGCCCAAAAATCTACACATTCCAGTTGATGTAGTCGAGAAAATTGTCCTTTTGACCAATCTAATTATAACGCAGTTCGACCAAAATGATCCCCTGGAGGTGCGTAGGTGGCCAACATGGGTACATAACAAGTCTGCTTGTAATAATCAGGGGATGCAGTAAGTGAATTAGTAAGAACACATCAAAAGCCAGTGATCACAAGCGCTATCCAGTGGGAAACTTACGCATCTTCTTCACAAACGCCCCCTTCCTAAGCTAGCGAAGGAAAAACAACTTACGTTGCGGGCCAAATCGATGTTTATTTACTCTTTCATTTGCTCCACTGAAGCGAGATACATTGGCCCTACAACGAGGTACTTGGGAAAGTGTGAACGTGGACACATACTTGTCTAGCTAACCAGAGGTGTAACCAGATTACTTACGAGTTATTCTCGTAGATGTACGAGAAACTAATAATAGAATCGATCCCAAAGGACGCTTTAAGGTTGTTTACCGGTCACTAGCCAATTTCTCTATAAGCCTACGCCAACTGGTGCAAACAATGGCCGAGACAGTGGCTAGACGGATTGCTAATCCAGCACTTTGTTGGCGGAAGACGCTATTCATGGCTGCCCTCTCTCTGACGTGGCCGACGCCAAGTTCAGATGGTGATCACGCGCCGCTCCAACTCCTTGATGACAGTGGTTCACGCCACGGAGTTGACAGTGCTGTTCACTCCCCTTACTCCACCTACGAATATTGCTCACATCCTACCTCACTCGCTCCTCCAGTCCCCAATCACCAAAACACGACGACCTCGTCATACCGGTGGCGTGGGTATAACGAATGTTGCTAACCCATGAAACACTTATAGACCCTGTCAACTTATGGTACTTACAGTCTCTACGTAACTATATGGACACGATGAGGAATTACCGAAAAAAATGAGTTAGCCAACTCAAATAATCAATTCAGAAATAATAACCGGTGTTTGGAGGACGTTTTAATTGTGGGAGCTAAGTCATGCTGCAAATTGTAAAAGCCACCTAACATCCTGTAATGAGGCCCAATGCTGGGTTTTTTATCCGGTATTTTTCAATTCCGCCGAAACTTGTCTGTGATGTCTGGAAATCCGTTGATGCATAAGATGGATTTTCGATCTAATTGCCTAAAAACATGCTCGTAATTATTCATTTGAAAAATCCTTGCTTGTTAGGTTTCCCTGTAGTGCCATCATCATATTCTTTATCAACAGTTATGTTTTTAAAATTAAAGATCATTATCAAAAGAATGATTTAAAAATGGTTTTGCGCCCTTTAGATAGCGTCACTGTCCATGGCTCACATGATCTGCAGAGGATTTACCGATTTTGCGGACGGTTACAGGTTGATTGGCCGTGGCCCCATGGAGAATCAAATAAAAATGGCCGTAATGCAGGTTAACGTGTCGTAGTGTTTATAAAAACTTACTTTGAAACCACTGTTCGCGTCCTCCATCTTATGTGTAAAACCTGTTTTTATCAAAAACAACAATTAATCTTTTAGACTTTCGGTAATCTGTGTGCTTTTTAAGAGTTGTGCCACCCACGCAATTCCACTTTCCCAGACACTGATTTTCACTTGAGGATGTCTCGTAAACACTTGTATCCGCTGTGAGTCATTGTCTGGTTTACGGTTGTCTGATAAGATGGTTCAAGTTTTTTGCGTTTTCATAAAGTTTTAACCAAAAAGGTTTTTATGTGTGGTAGGGCTTCGTAAAACGATTTTCAAGTTCCGCTGTCATAAACATAAGCACTACGATCAGCCCATATTTTTTCCAGAATAATGCGATTGGGTGGAACAAACAACCTTCTAATAAAACTGGTTCGTTCATGATATATTTACATACTGGTGAGCAAGTTGGAGCAGACTTCAGCGTAATTTCTAGTGAAGACTACGGCCTAATCTTGTGTGTTCCACAGTTTCTTACAGCGCTGCAATTATAAGTATATAGATTAGACCTACAGAATACGCAACCCAACTTTCCCAAACCAAGGGTAGTACTACACATATCTAACTGATGTCTACAACTTCTAGATGATCAGACCTTTAAATTATCAATAAAAAAAATAACTTCACAGACTGATACCATGGTACTGCGGGATAGATGATGCTTGTAACTGTGTCACGAATGCGGTCTAGTAGTATCTTGCTCTCCCGTCTGCATACAGAGACCTGCACGGTACTTCCCAGTCTCGGATGCCATGTGCCGGTAACGTCCCATAAATACCGTTTATTTTGGCCACCTTTTTGTTCTTAAGTGGTCAACTTCTGTACAATTTTCAAAATGTGAGCAAATCAGTCCGTGGTTCTAAATCTTTATCGGTCTAATTTAATACCTCGATAAATATGCATCTGGAAATTACAAATTAACCGCCATCGGCGAGGAGCTTCTGTTCGGATGTTATTTCAGCAGTAAGCTTAATGTTAACATAAGCATTAACCACCTATGGTGGTGTGAATAGGAATTAAGCAGAGGTAAAAGATTTACTTCAAGTGGTTAGCTCACCTTGTCTAGGTACAACCAAACGATTATAAGATCATAAGGAAACTGCTCCGTACCACTTCCAGATTTTTAATTTAGTAAGCAGAACATGTGCCACCCACAAAGTATAGTCATATTTTAATCTAGAGCCCAATGCAAGGAAATAGATCCCCAACGACAGCCATAACCAAGATAGACTGGTATAATCTAATTTCGAAATTGACATTTTATTTCCAGAGGTCAACGTCAAAGGATGACTTCGCTTTCTACGCTGAAAATTTTATTGCTGCTTAAGGTCACTGTTAACAAAGGTGGCAGAGCGTATATGGAACTACCCTACCTAAGGTAGTGGATTTGATATTGTTTTTACGATATCTGTTTCCATAAGATGAGTGCAATTTTGTAAGAATTGACAGCGAAAGAAATCTCAGTTGGCAAGTGCAGTCCGCCTACAAACTGAGGTACATACTGGGTGCCTTAAACGATCTTTTGGTGCGCGTAATATATTTATCTTGTGGCATTTATTCATTTCGAGTATATTTTAGCTTTCATCCATCCCTAGCGTAAGTCAACGCACAGATGTGTTATGGGCGAACAATGGATAGTCTGTGGCATTGCTTATGATACAATTTGGTAAAGCCTTGAACGCTAAGCCAATATCATGACAGGGCGATTAACAAGGAATCACTGAATCAACTTTGTACACAATTTAAGTGATTGTCAATAAACCCTCCAGTTTCCTTGATATGGAGTAGCGCCGGGTCTTCGGCACCAGCACCGCAAGTTTTCTTTCTGATTTTCTGGTATAATTTCGAGTTTGACATTCTTAGATGATTAATATTCACTGACATAATTTTTCTCTTTCATATTAGCGGTTTACTTGTCTGATCTCCTGTCAGCCGACTTTCACCTGCGTCTTTGCTGTGTATTATTTGAAGTTAATGGTACTTCCAACCTCTGCGCGCAATAGGCTGATCAACAGGGAGAAAAGGCAGGAAATGTAGAGGTTACAGTTGTTCTCAAAGCAAAAACCCCATGCGAAGTTCATATTTTAGCTGTTTTCTAACTTCGCACTCAGTAGCCTAAGAAAATGGCGAAGATGCTAAGGCTGGATTAAGAATTTCATTGGCTTGACTTTTGGTTTCTCACTCAAACTCCTCATCAGAGACGGTCACAGATGAGGGTGATGAAGGCACAAAACAGTGCACAAAAAGTGCAGTATTTATTGGGCGCATTTACCATGCCACCTCGTGTCTAATACGATTAGCTGCTCCCGCGTTCATCGTTGGAGTCGATGCGACGCTTGCCCGTGAGTCCGCGTCAGCGTTGTTAATTTTTAAAATTTCGCCATCGTTATCGATTCTTGGCGTGATGGTGAGTTGGCAAATCGTTGTTCGCCCGTGTCCGCCCCACGTGAATACTTACCCTGCCTAAACAAAGTGTCACCACAGGCCAGAAGGTGCCTGCGCAGGCCGGAGAGGTAAGGCTCAAGCAGCTCACGGCTTACGTGATTGTCAGCCCTGCAAGAATTTCAGATTAGTTGAGGGAACTTTAAATGTACGCCTTGGAGTTCCGGCCTCAGCCGCACAAAAAGCACCTTATCAGATGCTCAAAAAATAAAACAACCGCTGGATGATCGGCCCTTCCGCGTTTATATACGGAATGTTTGCATACACCGGGAGAATATGGATGCTTGAAAACAAAAAAAAATTGCGCTGGCATTCTCATGGAACTTAGATTATGAACTCCAAATTGTTAGAGAAAAAAATTTTTCTATTCTAGAAAGGTCGGGTTTCTTTAAAACTAGGCATACGAAAGTTTGCCCTACGTTAATTACTGCCATGCATAAGTCTCTCATCCGACCATCTGTTTAGGCACAAGCGGATTGGTGAGCAATTTATCTGAAGGTGGTAATAGTACTCGAACTTAGACAAGGGAAAGTTCTACTGTTGATAATACAAAATATCCCCCGCATAGAGAACATTCGCTGGTTTTAATACATTGGCAACAGTGGATCATTGCAGTCCCCTTTCAGGCTTTTTCTCTCTTGGAAAGAAGGAAGTTCATAAAAACATACCAGGTGGTGGCTGAATTGTACTTGTTCAACTTTGCATAGCGACCACCGCTGATCAAGCCCATTTCTGCTGCGGAGTCTGTAGCAAAATGGATCACCGGTGTCACTCGTGTTCGCACAAGTAGTAGTCGAGGGCAAAACACAGACCACGAAAGCCGGCTTCGGGGGGCACCCCGAAAAGTCATCTGAGCAAGGCAGAGGTAGGGCGAACCTAAGCTGGAAGGATTCGGGATCTAAATTTCCTGTCCCACAACTGTCTCAAGCCGTCGCCTACGGAGGTAAATACCTTCTTACTACCCAAAGTTATTAGGAAGACAATGTCAGTGCCGATGAACTCACACTTTGGCATCACTGGATGAGCTTTTCATTCATCTGTTAACATCTGCGCCCGCTTTGGCCTCAATCTCACCTGAATCAGCATGTTCAAAATTTAGCTCGGCCTTCCTTTTTATGTTTAGCCGAAGTGAATGTAACCATTGTTGGACTACATATATGCTGCCCAAGACAACCCAATATCTGAAGGAAACATTATGTAGACCACCACTTTTGTTAATGCTGCGATTATTCTGGTTGGTCTTGCTTCCAAACATTTCCTGGACTAATTCTCAATAAATATATAAAAGAAAAACAGCTTTTCAACTTCAGAACAGTCAACCTGCACCAGTTGCCAGTCACCCTTGAAGAGCCTTTACATCAGGATTGGTGACCGGTAATTCAGATGTGTGTTGCCTATTCTGTTTGTTCAGTAATTAGATTTAATTTTTGCTGGATTGATATTTGTGAACGTCCTTCATAAGAAGGAATGCAGGTATGTCCGGAGGTGGGGTTTTTCAGGTAAACAGTAGCCGACTTATTGCATGAAAATATGGACCAAAATTCTGAAATGTCCGCTCGATTAGAAAAGATACAGTACATTCCCTACCTCATGAAATGTCAACTGAAATTCTGAAATGGGTTTTAGGTTCAAGCAAATTACTTTAGTAGGGTTGTATTAGTGATTATCATGCAGCCTAATCCGAGAATATTTCCGTAACCTTAGGATGCCGACATTTAAAATAATTTCTTTCTGACTGTTCGCTAAAAGTATACTTTGTAAAAACTGGCTACGTATGTAGCATGCAATATTCTCATTGATTTTCAGTGTTATTATTAATTAAAATATATTTTGTAGACAATATGCACAAAATATAGTTTTTCCTTTTACTCATTTCCTAGAAAATTATGTCTTCTTTAAATTTTATACTTAAAGAAAAGGTACCTTTTGGTTTTTAAACGTTCTTAACTTGCTGAATAATTTTGAAATTTACCGATCGTTACACTTGAATTCAAGGTTTCAAAAATACATACTGTATAGATTATACGTAATGAAGAACCAAAAAGTTTCTCTATGATATGGAGAAGAGGTCACACAGTAGTGCTGTAAGGGATTTGAATCATGTTATATATTTCGTGGGCAAGATTAATAAATTACCGGATACGACGTATTATGGATAAACATTTCAAGGTCTATAAAGATATCTTTATTAGGAACTTTTTCAAAACCTCAAGACACCCTTTCTTCAAGTATGAAATTGGAAGAAGGCGTAATTGGTCATCAAAAAAGTACGAGGAACAATATTTTGTGCGTTTTCTATGGAAAATATATTTAAATTAAGAAGAACATTGAAAACCATCGAGCAAATTGCATACTACGTAAGTAACCATTTTTACAGAGTATATTTTTAACTTACGGTCTAAAGGAGGCTCGTTCAAAAGCCGGCATCCTACCGTAGCTGACATATCTTGAGATTAGGCTGCATAACGATCAATATGACAACCTACTTAAGTAATTTGCTTGAACCGAAAACCCCTTTCAGAATTCCGGGTAACATTTCTTGAGATTTTTTGAGATTTCTTTGAGATTATTTTATGAAAACTACAAAAGTGCACTGGATCCAAATTTTCGACAAGGTTCACCTCATTACGTTAACTATACCTAAAACTCGGTGGATTTATGAAAGTAGTTATTATTCGCGCATAAGCTTCTTCAGCCAGTACATGGTCCCCACCTAAGTTTGGGCCAAAAGAACGGTGTATGAGACGATGTCGCAGTTCAAAGGACGGTTCGTCTTTTATTTGTAATATAACGGATAAATAATACTGCAAGGTTATACAGTGCAGCTAGTCTGATCACCTTCCTTTTGTAGGTGACTGTGTAGAAAAAGCCTACAGGCGAACTAATTTGATTTGTTTTCAAACTGCGGAGGTGAATGAGCCATTAAATGAAATTTTAGTTGCTGGCATCCTCAGCTGTCCTTAAAAGTTTTCATGCAACAGAAAAGCGTTGCAGTCTCAATGACAGGTAATGTGGCATTGCCTGTTTAAGGCGTATAAACAGTGACAATTAGCATTTCTAAGTTGATAAGTACTCAGATGTAGCCGTGAATTACACCAGGTGACAAGGATTTAATTTCTGCCCTTCCTTGTAGACTTAATGCAATGTCAAGCCCGAAATTATCAGTAATAGTTGTCTTCATTTGCAGGCAAGCATATCTGCGTAACACCGCTAAAAACCTAGCACGTGCAAGCTCATTTCACCTAATCTCACAAGCCTTAATGGGTATACCAAGGCAGGAGAACTCATAGACAACTTGATAAATTTGGAAATGGTGAGCTTTGGTATGGGTTTGTTAGAAGTCAACTTATGTAATGACGGGGCTTTCTGGGCCTTAAATATACAATTTATTTATTAATAAAACCAAATTTTCATAGATCCCCGTCGGAAAGACCATCGACATCAATTTCTGCAGTTAATTTAAGCTTCACTAAGCAAATTCTGCGAAACCTAATTTGATAAAAGTGTTGCTAGATGTTATATCGCACACACCATGTACGCTATTTTCGATGCCAACAGTGAGCATATCAGACTGTACGACGCGGAATTTTCCTGAGGCACAAACAACAAGGAGTTATATCCCACCAAATGCGCTTTCTGTAAGCTACTTAAAAATTCGGGATGTCCAGTTTTCAGAAAGCCCGCTGATGAACTATTTTTTAGCTTAAATTTCAGGTTGAAGCAGATTATAACAGAATATCACTGCGATATATACGATATTGCTATTATGAGATGACCAGGATTTCGACTTGGGAGTTTTCATTGAATATAAAATTTTGTGCAGTTAACATAACAGCATTCAAAATTCGCAAAGCAATTCGCCCTATATAGTACAAAAATACTCCAATCTTTTATTGGAAAAGGCTTATTTTTCCGTATAAAATTATCCAATTGGCTTACAGAATGAAAGGCACATGCAGAAGGCTTATTTTCGCATATCGCGCGGCGTGAAGATAACAATTGTTATATGAAAAAGCAAAGTTTCATTTTTCAGCACGAAATTAGGTGATTGCTTGAATTTCGTTCTTCTACAATTTTTTATCAAGAGGATCTGAATATATCCCTAGTATTATTTTTAAGCTACATTCACGCAAGACGCCTGGAATTGACTTGCCAGCTTGAGTCAGCAAATCGGATAACTTCCATTCACTATCCACAGCCGGAATATTGTGAATTGGGGTGAAAAACATCCGACTGGTAGAACTTCGATTTCGGAAATGCTATTAACCTAAAATACCTACATTACCGTCTTTGTAGGACATAAATTTGGTAGCGTCCGTACTATTGCTTACAGTTTAGCTATCCTTTCATAGTTCGATACATGAAAAACAGGTCAGAGAGCGATGCCGTAAACAGTTTCATAACGGCTCCAAATTCTTAGTAACATCGTCGCAAGCAGATCCTTGTGTCCTTGGAATATTCTCTATAATTTAAACCTTAAAGGATGGCTCTTGGCGTTTTTCTTATTGCAAAGATATGCTGCTATACTTTCGACAAAATTTAACAAAAATTTTCAAATTGGCGGGTTTTAAATCGAAAAATTAGAATTGGAAACCAAGCGTTCAATTTTCTGCTCTTAATCTTTAAAAATACCATTTTTCCATACGCCAGTACTGAACACATAAAGCATGCAAACCTATGTTGTAAAGGTATGTTTTGTTATCTGTGTGTCAAACTGCAGCCATATACATTGCGTCATATAAAACGGTGTAATAATGGGCTGGACTGTCAAGTTTCGAATATTAGAGGCATTTAAATCCGCTAAAGTTACTTTACCAAGCTCTTTTATATCATCATGTTGTGTCATGATATTTCGTGCTGTTGCCTCGCTTGTACGCACATCCTGCTTTGAGTTATCATATTTTCTTCAATATTCACTTAGTTTTATTTGATATCAATTCGGATTTTTAGCATAAATGACTCCAAATAATTCGAAAAATGAATTCAAATTCATTCGTTCACCTTTTAATTGTTTATTACTGCGGGCGCGTTTCCCTGAGTTTGTGTGTTGGATGACGGAACAGGCATGATGACAAGGGCACGCTCAATTAAAAATACAGTGACTGGAGAGCTCGAGGTAATCGCTCTTTACCTTCCTGTGTGCTACTTTTTTCTTCGTTTCGCTCGCATTTTATGGCAGTAGTAAAACATCTTGTCGTTTATGTAGGTGTCGTGAAATGCCACTGGCACTACTGTTATTATACTATTACGACTGGCGTTGTTTAAATCCGGTCGTAAGAGCATAATAATTACCTTTTCATGTACTTGATATATTGTTCTACTGGTGTCAATGGGTATTCTAAGTGTTACTATTCTGCTTACATACTTATGCTTGGTTCATGCTTCCAGGGAACCTCCTCAGGAGGTATATTCTTACTCAATTTGTCTTGGCCACCGTGCTAGCCATACTTATCCTTTATATTGTGCGTTTTATCTCTTTAATTTAAGGTTAAGAGCCAGTTTGAGTAATCTATTTACTTAGAAGTTTCAATATGTGCATTAAAATTATCGTTAGAAATCACGATTAATGCATGATGATAGTTGGGCGCTATCGGTGCATTTCCATTGTTTGCAGGGGATTTTATAGATACCTTAAAAAAACATTTCGCTCTAAGCTCAAGAAAGCAGCTGTCCTGTGGTCCCAATCTATGTTCCGTACTTCGAAGACTTTTGAAGGAATGTGAGGGTATCCCTTTCACCACTTTCTACGCACATGTCGTTCGGAAGCTACACCTTCAGCTTTCAGTTTGTTATTCACGCTTTCCATCTCAAAAGTTTCTAGCCTCTGTCCCCCAACCTTGATGATACGTAGAACACGATGATGTATCAAATTTATTCAAGTAATCATTTCAATAAGAAAAAGTGTATCTGCAGTTTGCTGGCTATCTTTGGCACTTTCTAGTGAGACGTCGAAATTATTGAACTCCGCTGTAGATTTCAGGGAACAGTGAATTCTCCATGTCCGAGCCATGGCTGGTCTTCTGTTAATCGTTGCAATCACGACCACTGAGAGCGTTGAGCCGCTAATCTATTTCTTCCGGTAGTTCCGTTTAAGTTATATACCATTCGTGAGTCTTATTAGCGCCTTTTCCTTAAATCTGGTACCGACGACAGATCTGAGCTTTTGGTAGCCAACATAACCTGTAATCTTACTGTGACCGTTGGCATTTTGTGTTTATACGGGATTTCCTAAGGCCGGTTGAACGCTTCTGACCGCGAATTTCTGGTATAAATCCTACCCAAAAACCGATGTAAGACCAACAAGCAGAAATAATGATTCATTCTGTAGAACACATAATCATAAGATTTAAAAGTTAATATGAAGATGCCATAAAAACTTTCGTGTGGTTATCATTATCCATAAACGCACCCGCTTACTACCGCTAGCTTCTCATGGTCCCCGTGGAATAGTGCGCACTCACTATATCTGTTTAGCACACTTTCTGTCGACGGAGACGCTGTTTTCTACTGTAATTTACCAGTTAAAACGCAGAACTCGTTTTGAAAAAAAAACCTCACCAAACTCTTCCTCTGTTTTTTAAAATGGTTTATGAAAAAGGCCTCCTGCGTGCCAAGTCCTGGGTTCAACATTCGTTAAATAAACACATCTTTGAGCGCGCAGTAGCTACTGTGGTAACAACCACTACCACTTCGTGCAATGTCTCCAGTGCCTGTCAGCTAGCTTTGTTGGGTTAATTCATACGTGGGTTTTCTGCCTTCGGTCAACAGCAAGATGCGTCCGTCTTTCATGATCACGAACCATGTGTTCGACCGTCGTTTCCTCAACAGATTCTCACCAGAACAACCACCCTGTTACAGAGGCCTATGTAATTTCCGTAAGAGCCAATTTAAATTTTAATCTAGACAAATTTAAAACGAAAATAAAGAGAATGTGTCGACTGGCCTCTACTCGACAAACTCTTTGGGAAAACGGCAAAATGCCGTGCACATCATACAGTGTCTGGTCTGCGCCGTAAATGTGTAAACTCAAGAACTTTGAATACACTAATAAGGTGACCTCTAGGTAGATTAAAATTATGAAACGAATAATTATATGAAATTTTTGTAAGGGCATCTATTAATGATACCTTAAGAAATCAGTAAATAGTAAAAGCCTCTTATACTCTTGTGCTTTTCATTATCCAAATTCCACTACGTCTCTCGACAGCTGCGTAAATTCGCGTGCTGTTTACCTGTTACTTGATAGTAGTTGGACACTGACTGTACGCAATGTCGATGGTGACAAACACCAACTCATCAATTTGGCAACTTACCACTAGTGATAAGTAAGCTGCGGACACTAACCCTAGGGATAATCTGAACACGAGTTCATAACTGTATAACAGGAATGGATATATGCTTACTGTGTGCTTAAAAACCTCTAAAATTCCGTCTTTACTCCTTCAGCACAAAGTATGCACCTTTCGCTTCCTTCACGTGAATCGTCATTCTTAACTTGCTTGGTAAACGCTGGTTCCGGTGGGCTACAGACGTCAGTTTAAGCCCGAACTCTTAATGCACATTATAAGTATGCAGTTTACACGCTATGGGCTATAAACATGCGCACATTCTGCATGCTTGTTTGACCGTGCGAGTTACCATCTTTCAAGGGGTCCTGGCAAAGTCCCACAATATAGACGTTGCTCCTGACGAAGTTAATAATGAGACCTATGACAGTCTGGGCTTCGCCTTTCAAATGGTTGTTATAATCAGCTTAGCCACAATCGCGCCAATGAGCGTGTAACTTGGAACTGGGCTTTTTAACCTTAAAATTGATTTATCGGTACCAAAATGCGCAGCAAAACAGTATTAAATGAGCCGTACGTTAGTCAAGACAATAAGTTTGCATGAAACCCGTACACTAAGCAGGCTGCATTATCAGGTCGGGTGCAAGTTCCATCCCGCTGCCATTAGCTGGGATAATATTGGTTACTTGACATTTTAAAGCTGAGTTGACCTACTGCTCCCAAGAAATCTGATGAATTTTTTTACGTCAATTACTTTTCGTGGATCTAAAGGACTATCTTCCGCAAACACTTTAAAAACGATAATACTGTATTTAAGTAACATTATGGTAACCGTGAATGGAATGCACGCAAACGGCTCCTTTATGGTCACCTTACTACCGATAGCTGTCTTATTTGTTGTATTGAAGCCACCCGTACGGGATCATGTGCATTGCTTGTCTCAAGATTGTTTGCAAGGTTGGCAAATTCTGACCCACCATTGCTCGTCGTGCACTCTGACTACATTGACGGAAGGGATGGCGCTAAGAAAGCATTTATCCTCTATAATTTCTATGTTCCTCCTAACTTACTGCGTTGTGTGCCTTTCAAAAGGCCACTTATCCTCCTGTGATAACATTAAATCAGGTAGTCACAAATAAATGGGTGAAGGTCTGATTCGTCAATTTAAAGTTTCCCCCTCTCTTATCCAACACCCGGAAGCACAGGTAACGCCGCGATCACCACCGTACTTCGTTAGGATGCATACAGTTTTTTCGATCCTCTTAGTCCTCCGTGGCATTGGTCCGTGTGTGTATGGTCATTGTTTTCGCTTTCAGCAGGTTCCTGCCCGCACCACCCCAACGCTGCTTGTTGTCCGTGCGTCTGCTTCGTTAATTAATGCCTTTTCCTCCGGGTCTACCCGCCCGCGATTTACCTCATGTGCATACCTGAGCGAATCAGTTTGCGGGCCTAGGCTCCAGACACACAGCAAAACAGAATCGCTTTATATTTAGTCCTACAATCACCATACGGGAAAGAAAATCACTCCCACATTGCGTCTCAGTGGCATTTTGTTGTTTCGAGTTCTGGCAAAACCAGCGTCTCGACGTAGAAAGTCGCTATTCCAAGCCATTAGACGACTCTTTCACTCGCGGGATGTGACGAAAATTGATTCGGATGACTATTCAGTCAATCTTAATTTGCGTCTTTTCAAAGGGTTTCCAAAGCATCGTAATTTCGTCAACTTTGTTAGAATGCCAATCACGGAGTTTCCTCTTTACCTGGGCGTCCTCTAATGTGGTAATCCTAACTATATTCACTGCATTTTGGTGAAATAGCTCCACCTTATTGGGCGTCACTGTTGATGGAAAAGTACTTACTGTTCTGCTAGCATGTTAACATATTTTTTGCCAAACGAAAATAAACCTTGGTTACGTTTGAGGTCGTATAGGGTGGCATTTTCGTGGTCGAGTCGAATGTTTTAGAGGAACCAACAAAAAAGCAATCATCTGCCAAAAATCATGTTATCTGAACTCTCTTAGCAGAACTATCTGATGGGATTGAAACGCCATCCCTGCCAGGAATGACAACTATGTCATCATATCTATCCACCCTTTACAATCCTGATATCTGACTTGTTTTTTGGGCGTGCAGATGCCCAAGTATATCACACAAGCATTCAAAAGTTAAACAGCTGACATTGTTTGCCATCACCACAATAGTTTGTATAACAACTCCAAAGTTTCTTGTTTTATTGGAACTTATCTTGTCGTGTATTCTGTGCATGGCGAAGGGCTGAGGTATTAAAATGGATGCACCTGTGGCCGATTGCAGTCCACAGGTTTTGACTTTGATCAGAAAAAAGGGTCCTAAGACTACCTTTTGGAAGTTGAATTACACTTTCACACAACATTAAACCTGTTTTAGATAGATTTGACCATTCACACTGATCAGGACGTCTTTTTTGTCCTCCGTCTTCTGAATTTTTGCCAATGCACTATACATGTTTGTTCTGACACGAGATTTCAGCACCTGAAGAAGCACTCGTTGACCCTAGTATTAATATCACAAAGAACCACTGCGTAGATTGACCATGGCCTGATGGTCAAAGTGAACGATCGCGGTTATTTCGCCCATTACGAAGCGCCAAAATCAGTATCGTTTTTGAAGGCGTACCGTTGCCTCAAAACGATTGCCTTAAAAGTCTAACATTCACAATATTCAGTAGTTATATAATCAACAACCTTCGCTGAGTCAGAGATTGCCTTATTTTACAAAACACAGCGATAATCAGCTGCCATTTTGAATGAAGAACGGGTCATCCCTGAGGCTTTGCTCACTCGCTTATGCCGCACCGTGCGCACACCCCAAAACGGAGTACCCAACACCACCATTCAATTGAAGGTTGTTTAATGTTATCACTAGTGTTTACTAAATTTCGCTGATTTCAAATGCGTTTTGTTCTTCGAACGTATTCTTTGAGCCTAGGAGGCCACTATAATTGCGTTTAGACTTTTGAAGATGGTAAGACCTGACAACTTTATCCAAAATCGCAATCTTGGCGTTTACCAAACTTTTCGCCATTTCTTAAAGTTGGGTCCGAAGTTGATCGTTATGGAAAAATCGGTGCTCACAGACCCGAAACTTGTGACTTCAAAATATTGGGTCTTCAATTTTTCTAATTCTACCTAACAATACGCTTGCAACAGCTTCGAATGCAATTAGAATAGCTTCGAGTTCTTTGAGTTGCCGGTGTGTTTTTAATTAACCCGATTATAACTATCTGTCGTCTGTTGTCTCATATATTCACTGCTGCGCCAGCAATTATTCTGACGTAGATATCACATCTGTCTCAAATTTTGTCTTCTGAACTGTTCCGTGGCTATTCTTCTGACCTTATATTGCCGGTTATTGTTTCATTGTAATTTTTTGATAGAAATCTGAGCAGCAGCTGGAGTTGAAGAAGTCGGAAGATGACGCACCGGTAGCGTTAAGCTTTCGAGAACAGGCACGCCAGCGCTCAAAAACCGAAGAAGCCACTCGCGCCTCCGTACAGGCTTTAAAGAAACGAGCAAAGCAAGCCAGGAGGGCTAAAATTGAATCAAAGGTAGGCAAGGTCCTTGTGTAGTATCATCGACTTCTCTCACACCGTAGACTCGTGACGCCGAACCTCTTGAGGATGCTATGCAATTACCAGAGGTAAACACATCACTGTCGGTTCTCATTTCTCCACCAGCCCTTATTAGAACCTACTGAAGACGATTCGTCAGGGATCAAGAAGCGCAAGTCAAGAGACTGTGATGAATTCCATTTGGCTGACACCTTTGACTTTCGTCAATACCTCCCGAAAGAAATGCTTACGGAGGATAAAGAAGAGGAAAATGAACAGGGTGGTTCGGATGATGACGCAGATTTCGAGGAGGAAGAGTTGTCTCGCGCAATCATGGAGGGATATATAGGTACCTATTCTTTTCCGCTCTTCTTGAGCGATGGGTTTGGAATTTCGCAACTTTCCTTGTGAAATTTTAAAATGGCTACTGCATTTTAGTTAGTGTTACGTGCTCCTCGTATGTTTGATTACGTTGCTTGTGTTAAAGCCGTCTTCTCTTATTTCCACTTAACTTGCTCAACACCTCAGTGTTGGGATAAATAAGGATCTCAACTTCTTCCGCTTGCTTTCTTTCAGATTTGGATTTAATCCTTGGAATTCCTTATTCTTGGTTTTTCGCCTTGTTTATTGTTTGCCACCATATGCGCATGTACCTCTGTTGAAAGGGCCACAGAAGGCTATTTTCAGGTAAACTGATATCGCTTGAGTGGTATAAAATCTGTACTGGACCCCCCCCCATAGAATTTTTTGCCCTACCACCTTGGTATGGAAGGTTCATAATTTTCGTCAAACTTTTATGACATTCATGGCAAATAATGGAGGCTGCAGCTGAACGAATCTTATGTTTGTGTTCTGCGATCATTGATCATTTATGCATGCACATGATGTAGGGGACCACCCGTTTACTGTCTTTGAAGGCGCCTCCTAAAGACAAGACAAACGGAGGGGCTTATAGCTGCACACCACGCGCTAATTTATATGCCTTGTGTTTGCGTCAATTTAACAACAGCAGTAAAGGCCCATGCAAGTTTGATTTCAGCTAAGCTATCTCAGCATCCTTCCTCACATGGTTGACACGCTTACGAAGAAATTGCGCCCTACCATCCTACTCAGCATTAGATGGTAAATTTTCTAAAAGTTTGGGTCTGTTTGGTGTAATTCATTGCTTTAAAATCAGCTGTAAATTTTTGTGCTTAAAAATTATCGGCGTCTGTATATTCCATTTCATTCTGTAATTTGGTTGTCAACTTACATTGTTGTCTTTAATCTGCAAGACTCCTACAACATAAGCAAGCTTTTGCGGTCTATAAGTATTCAGAAATCATTCGGCGGTTTGGCCTCCAGACATGTCTGGACAAGATGAAGAGCTATAGCAATGTCGTCACATAGGGCACCTTTCTCAACATCGAGTACTACTTCCTCGGTTGTTCGACGCATAACCTATAACCCGAAATCAGTTTGCTGTGAGTGTGGACACCCACATTCCCATCGAATCAAGGAACTGTGGAAATTAATTCAACAACTACTGCCTCACCTAACCGCAGTTCTTTCGGCCATAGAAATTGTATAACTTACACGATCTTCTATGCGTTTAACACCGAATTCTATTATCAGGTTGTCATCACAAGGGTACAATCCTGTAAATCATTTGAAAGACTTCTTTAACTCTAATTACTTTGAGATGGAGGTAGCCAAACAGTCTGTTGTGTATGCTTTGAATTACTTTCTACGTTTAAGAGGAGCCGACAAAAAAAAGAAGTAGGCCGGACAGGGACTAAATGTCCAAGGCCGTGGAAAACGGATGTGAACCCCCGATTCGAGTTAAACGTAGTGTTCTGTCTGAAGTATTAGCCGGATGTCTCTGCGATGCTTTCGCTAGGTTTGAAGTTGCTACTCTGCTTCTCCATTTTCTATTCTTTCAGGACCCGTGTAAATTAATCGCTGGTTTTTTCCTTAAGACTCCGACGAAGGATATCATGGCAGCGATGAACAAAGACCGGTCAGAAAAAGCAAAAAGGCTAGGGTGGATAAGGTGAAGTCTACTGTCAACTCGCAAGAGCCCAAGCCAGTCAACCGCAGAGGTGGTCGTCGAGTGCGAAAGAAATACTCTGCTGTGCCGAGGGTGGTTATCCTTGACCGCACTGGCACAGAGGCAGTCCGATCTAGAACAGACGCCTTTGTTACAGAACGGTTTATTCTCCTCCAATGCCAGCGGCCCCTTCATCCGACGCATGAACGCCACCACCTTGGAGGCGCTCTCAGCCAAGATGCGGACCCCATTCAGGAAAAAATAACTCATTTAGCTGTCTAATCGTTTTCTAAACAGATGCCTTTTCTGTACATATACAAATTTTCTGTAAACTGCAAGGTTTCTTTTCCCGCTGTTTCTGTATTTTCGTGTTTTGGTCCCTGAAAATAGTTTGCGCTGTGACAGCAGTTCTGAAATGGTGCATATACTACCGGGCGGACCCGTTGGCGGATGTTTAAACAGGTCTGATACTCGTCTATGCAAATGAACTGTCTAGCTTTTCGTCACATCCGAACTCGCTTTCTGCCATTTATGTCTGTAAAACATGCTTGAGGCGGAGAGAGGTTTTCTCTGTGACCTTTTCTGGATGTATTCAGTTTGGTGCCCACTGGAAATATCACGGCTTATTAATGTTGCCCATTGGCTGTATGGCTTGTTTCCCACGGCTGAGGGAAGGACCGCAATGTTGTTTTTAGAACAACTTATTCGTTTGATTACCTTAGTATACAACGAATAGCTTTCCCTTGTGTGAGAAATAACGCATAAGTAGCGCCCACAGATGAGGGCAGAAATCCGTGTTAAGCCGCCGTGCCAGGTCTTGTGTTCTGACGCCACGACTTGGTTTGGCGTTTAGTACATACTGGTTATGGCATGAGAGTTCGAACTATAGTAATTCCGTCACTATGGTCTGCTACCCAGACAACGATAGCCTGGTCATTGAGCGTGTCCATCAATGCCTCTCCTAGTACGCGGATGTGTAGCAGTTGTATTCTGCCTGTGGATGTATAATCCTTCGAACGGGAAAAGTATACGAACGCTGCATGCGAATGTGTGGTGCAGGTTGCTAATGCTTTCACTTCATCGACAATGACAGTTCCGAATAGACGGTTATTTGTGAGGTAAGAATTGGGGGGAGAGTAATAGACAGTCCTGTCATATCCGACTGTCCCCACCAAGTCTGCCTAGACAACAAATACCCCAAAGTTTACAGGAAGTTTACGTTTGCAAATCGGTGCCATGGTCTACGGCCACGTGGAAGTGGCAATTCGCCGATCCTATTTCAGAGGCGGGCATTTTCGTTCCCCTTCGCCTTGGAACTCCCAATCTAGCAACATCGCAGTTGGTCGTATAGCGAAAACAAATCGATGATACGGAGTTACTGACAAAGAGGAAGGTCGACGGGATGATAATTTCAAAGTTTTTTCCGTCCCCAGCCACTGATACCAGAACTCGGCTGGTAGCCCAAAACTCCGAACCATGGCAAATTTAATCAAAGACCTTTTTAATCAACTGTTCTACCAACTGAAACAGTGACATTCCCGTTGATGAACGGTCACTTTCGCCCAGCAAAACAACACTGAGCGCAGCTGATTGGACGTAAGTTCGTGGTTTAAGAGACAGAACGCTTGTGTCCCAATGCTCTGTAGTCATGTGGGTCCAATTCAAGCATCTAGTGGTCCCTGCCTGAAGTTAGAACATGGCTAGTTAACGTTGGAAAACATGACAGAAATGACCGTCTGCTGGTATTCCGTCTATCTTATTGAAACCCCGATTTTGTGAGCGGGTTTTGGATTTGGGGGTTGTGCCATACAGTCTCTCGCGGGACGGGTTGCATCGAATCAAAACCTTTTGCAAAACTTCAAACCTTGTTAGCGCTACAAGGCAAAAAGAAAAGAACCGGTTACGTCGTGCAACCCGGATAGATCGGTGAACGTCGCAATTTTTGATTGACTTCAACAGGATGTGGGCTTGCTGTTGAAATGCCCGAGCGTTTGACTCAAAAATTCTCGATGACCAATGGATTCGAGTTCACAAATTTAGTGCCCGATCGGGTTAAGGAAGACTGGCAACTAATCCATAAGTGACCAACCCATTGTCCGCTTTATCTGTCCGTAATGTTTTCCAGTTTCACAGCGCACAAATGCAAAAAATTGCAGAACATTTGGGGTTTATGAAAGCCGTCTCTGTTCCAGCAATATGCGGCTAAACTATGTCTTGAGGAATCCAGACAGAGAAAACCGTGCAGCTGTTGGACCGTGTTCGCGGGTAACACCACACTCACATTCACTTTGACTAAGGATTTTGCTTCCGTTGAATCCAAATAAACTATTCAGCGTGTGAAATATACTGACTAGAACACACTAGGGTAGGCGGCGACAGAAGGTAAAATGTGAGGGCTGTGTTCCAGTATACAAATCCCCCTTCCTGCTAACCCACCAGAAACGTATGGCGGCCTGACGCGACATCTGCACTTATTTTACCAGAATACTGCCCGCTTCAGGCTAACAAAAGAACCCAGGAGTGGGGTGTTGCGCTACGCTCTGACCTTCCTGGCCTTATGAAATGAAACGCGTGAGTTTAACGGTACAACTACTCAAACGTATGATTAAAGGAGAATGTGGCGGACCCCAACTGCAGCACTGCCCCCTACCTTGTCCGCTGCAAATTTCTATTCACTATGTGATATGAAAATCGAATACGTAGACTTGGTTAAGGTCCAATCTTTCTCAATTTCACCCCGTTATCGCCAAACTACGCCCGGAATCGAGGTAGATGTGAACACGAAGCAGTCGCTTGGCTTCAGACCAAGTTTCGTGCCCAGTTGTTCAGAGCATTCCTCGTACCAGCAAGTTAATCTTTTTTCCGATGTTCTACCGATATTTATTAAATCTCAAGGGTTCGACACCGAAACCTAAAAACAGTGAGTGTCCTCATTGGCAAACGTTTCCATATAAACATTTTTCAGGAGACTCCGTGTCGGATACGCCATTGGCGTCCGTGCCAACTCGCAGGCACACACTCCAAGCGCAGACCGAACAATTTTCCGTCTGCTGCTCATCTTCACCTGCACAAGAAACCGCAACACCAGATCGGGCGTCACTTTGAATACAATTGCCCACTTCGTTCAACCACCGTATACACTGACCCAACTGTTCCACTCCTCGTCCTACGACTTGCCTATTCGCTTCATCTTGTCTCTGATGATGAGCTGTAGACGACTGCCATCATAGCGTGGTAGTCTTTGCACACTAGTTCTACTCAAGCAGTCCTTGTTCGTACTTTGTGACTTCAGGGATTACCTTAACCTGTTTAGAATCCCCTTCGGGAAACAAAATTGGTGCCGAAGCACATTTGCCCCCTAATCCCTACAAACCGACTCGATACCGGCCCGATCCATTTACATCTCCTGTGGCTTTAGATGCCTGGCTGTTTCATTTTATATTACGCCGCTTTTGCCGACGAACAGTGTCTCATGTAACTTACAAGCAGCATGGTGCTTTGCTTCTGAACGTGTACGTGCAATACAGCCTCGCTCCGACAGTTGTTAGAACGCAGACAAGGGTGTATGTCGCCTTCAGTCGACACTATCATATTCACGACTGTAAGGTTTGGCCTCCCAACTGGTGATCCTCAAAGCCCGGCAATTTTCGCCCGAAAAGCCAGAGTAATCGGCGACCTCTGTATCGTTCATTTTCCTGCAATGAGCCTTACGATAGCGGTAGAACGCGGTTCTGCGACTGGACCTGAACGTAGTAGTGCTTATTAAAGCTTGACGCGTGAATAGTATGCATGTAATCCTGAAAATGAGTGTTTAGAGTTTCTACTCACGTTTAAGACGATCAAGTGATCTTTATTTCTTCAACCATCAAGAGTTAGGTGCCTGAAATATTTTAATTATAGCGCTGGTTGACATTAGCGTATTTAGTCACTGCAACACTAATTCAAAAAAGCAGGACCAGAGTACAGCAATTTCATTGACACGTTCATTCATAACTTCAACGGGGATTATTCAGACCTATACAGAGCGCCGACATAGCCTTGCTTGCCAGATACTTAAGTGGCATCACCACCATCTCATTTTCCGCCGTTGGAAGAAAATTTCTGTTAACTGGAGTCGTTTCCCAAGCCTGCAATAATTCACCCGAGCAGAATTTCGCTTTTTTACAGAGAGGCGACTTTGGGCCAATCAGGTGGCCGGACTTCCCGCCAATTGTAACATACATTGACCGAACACCAGCTTTAAAGTGCACTAAAATCCCGGTTATGTTCAGCAGGATTGAGGTTTGTCTACCTGTCGATCTAGACATTGATCTCCCATCCAAGTTACTGCGAAAACTCCATGAAGGGATGAGCTGCATGACTGTAATTAAATTACCGGCAACAGACAGCCAGTTACTTTCAACCCCATGAAAGATGAACTGAATTTTGCCCTGTGCTGGTAAACCACTTATCTGAAAAGACGTCTGGCCTTTGTGGGACACGAATGCGCCAGGGGTGTTAGCACTTTGACGGAAAGTCGCCGTGCGTTGCTTGTTAATGTGCAAACTCATCAACTACCATAACCCAGGAAAGACTGCATTCTCGTGCATGCATGAGAATACTGTCGTCGAGTTCATACTCTTTTCCGAGTTTTGACAGCCTAAAATGTGAGAACACACCCCCGGAACATACGCGTACGCAATGGCTCAAAAACTGGTGGTAATCAGCAAGTTGCAAGTAGTTGAGGACTCCGTTCAGTGTGGAATCGCATCAGTTATGTAGAATACGAATTCTTTTCGGTTAGGCCTTCAGAAATTCAGTCCGTCAACTGCCACTACAGTAAGGACCATCAGTAAGAGAGGCCCAAAATCAACATCACAGATACCCACCAAACCATTTCCTTCCTGTAGCCGATGAATTTAATGAAAACAACCGTCTGCTTGTCAACCACGGCCAATGATATTGTAGGGTCCAAGCAGTGAGTGTGCTCAGGGCATTACAATCATCATGCCAATCCCCGTGGTAATCGGAAGGCACGAGAATGAGGGCTTTATGGTGACAGAACCCTGAGTTGCCACCTCAGGCAACAGTGACCACTGGCGAAACTACGGCTGGTGCTGACTGCGTCCGGCCATGTCAGCTGCTTAAATAGTTCTGTGGAGCAATTCAAGTGTTTTAAAAATTGGTGTGTGTTGTATTACCCGAGGGGTGTCGCGTCTAGTGACCCATGCTGCGTCGGTCGGGGGAAGGGGTGTTCAAGTGACACTTGGGCACCCGATAGTTCGGCTGTCGACTTCGACGAGGTCCACCGTACGCTCAACAGCAAGGTGGTGCAGGTAAAGTGACTTGTGCGCGATTTAATTTTAAGTGATAGGAGACTTTCGCTGCATCTACCGCACTCTCTACTCCTACCCCACCTGTGCCCGGTGTCAAGACAGAGTCAAGAAGACCTGAGATGGGAGAGGGCGCAGGTGCGGCCGGGACCCCTAGACCCTAGCCGCCCCTAGGCGTGCCACCACACCCCCATGTGCAACCTTTGTTATGGGAGCGCAATCCGAATAACGCCTGCCGTGCCCTGATGTCACCCTCGCGTTTGTCCAAAGCATCTTCTACGTGGTCCGTTTAGGGAGCCACTCACGACTATCAGGACGCATGTGCGTGTGCAGTTTCGGCCAAGTGTCTGCAGGCCAGTGAGTCGGAAAGCGCTCGCGGCGAAGTTGCATGACCTTGAAGAAATGAGCCTTGACCAAGGAAGCCTGACATGGATGGCATTGTTGGGCGTCAGCTACAATATTACCAAAGGAATAATTGTGGGAGGGCCGCTGAATACTGTTTGATGTCACCTTTGGTACCGGCTCAGGCCAAAATACTAATCCAACAGACAAGCATTGTGGCCTACACACAACTAGCATAATACATGGTTTTGAGACAGAACTAGATGCTTCGGAATATCAAAGAAACTCGAACTCGACAGTCAACAGGAAACAAAGAAAATAAATTCAATCTTATTGCAAACAAATGTGTACTACGTGATGTAAATCAGGCAAGGCACGAAATCACTCTATTAAAACAGATGAGGTTCGTGGGCCTCACTTTGTAAAATTGTTTCAAAAGAGGCCTTATAAAATGATCCCATATAAAATAAGTATGTTCAAACGAATACACAATTGAAAAAAAACATAGGACTAAGTTGTTCGGCAATTCGGAATTTAGAGGGCGGTCGTCAGTACCCCTTTTTGTGCATTTCTTCCTGTAACCACTCATCGGTTATGTCGTCCAAGTCTTGGACCTCAAAGACCTAATCGTAAAAAAGTGAGGCAAAATACGCTACCTTTGTGACTTGAGAAACGTCGATAAAGTGGTGCATTGTGCCAGCGTACATCATTTTGTGGTCTGGTGAGCTGCCTGATGGAGGGAAATAAAGAAAGGGTTTAGAATAAAATATATAAGCGATATTTTAGAACGCCAACGTTACATGGAGAGATAAAAATGATCGCTTTCGGCGTCGATACTCAAAAGACACTTTTAGATAATGAAAAATACCATGCAACCGGAGTTCAAAAATATTTCAATGTACCCGGGAAGAATATAAGGAAAAGCAGCTGCTTTTTATTGACATAATTGTCAAAATCAGAATAAAAGGCCAAGGCTTTTGGCGACAAGCACAAGTTCCTCAGGATTTCAAGCACACAACCATCGTCCACAACTACAAACGGAAAGGGAGCCGGCAACTATGTGATACCCAACGAGGCTTCCCGCTGCCTGACATCGCCGGGAAGATCTTCGATGGCATTCTTCTTAATTGTCTAAACAGCCACCTAGAACAGGGACTGCTTCTAGAAAGTTGATGTGGATTCCAACAACACTGTGGAACAACGGACATGATCCTTGCTACTCTCCAGCTGCAAGAGAAGTGTCCGGAGATGCGAAATCACCTCTTAGCAAACTTTGTAGATCTGAAGAATGCCTTCGACACGGTGAATCGCGATGGACTGTGGAAAATCATGCAGAAATTCAAATGTGCTGAGCGATTCACGCACATGATGCGTCAGCCTCATGAAGGGATGATGGTGCGCAACACTGAAAACAGGTTACTCACCGAAGCATTCGCAGTGACCAACGGAGTAAAACGGGTCTGCGTAGTGGCTCCCACCCTCTTCAGTCTCATGTTCTCTGCTATGCTGATGGACGCCTACCGTGGTGAGCGCCCTGACAGGTATCTTCTCAATACCGGGCGCATGCAAGCCACGAAGCGTGTATTTACAACCACAGTCCATGACCTGCTCGTGGCGGATGACTGCACATTCGACACCCAGACGGAAGAGAACATGCAAACGAGCATGGACCTCATCGCCGCCGGCTGCACCAAATTCGAAATAAAAAGCTACAAGGACCAAACGGTGGTCGTGCACCAACCGTCACCTAACACAGCCTACAATGCTCATGCATCAATTCCCACAGCACAAAAACCAAGAATGGATAACTTCGCTTATTATGGAAACGCAGTTACACAACACCATAATTGAAGACGAGGTTGCGCACCGGATCTCCAAAGCCAGCCAGACCTTCGGCCGGCTGCAAGCCTTGCGTGGAATCGCCACAGTCTTAATCTGAAGTGAAGATTAACAAGGCTGTCGTCTTGACGATCGTCCTGTACGGAGCCGACCTGAACCGTCTACTCCAACTAAAACGCTGAATCACTTCTATCTTAACCGTCTCGCAGGATGCTCTCAGGCCGGAAGAACAAGAACGATGCGACAACGAAACCTTGAAAAATTATCTGAAGCGACTGTAAATCAACCCAGATATTTGGAGGATCTCACTCAGGACAGACCTGCTTGGCAAAGAAAATTGAAGACTGGCGCAACAATTTACGAAGCCAAAAGGGTCGCCACTGCCGCAGCTCAAAGGGCGATTCGTAAGCCACAAGAGCCTTCGATCAACACCACCAATATCCAATCCTTCCCAACGTACCCACGCTACCAACGCACATCCCGCACGCAAATGGGTCTCGTCGTACATCTTCGGACGCAATGCAGTAACAACCCGACAGCATCAATTATGTCCACGAAGAGCCCTACTGTCACCCATGCCTCAAACTCCACTGCATTCATGCCGACGACCACCGCTACCATTGGTGATCACACTGCCGATACCCGGTTATCCTCGATCACCGGCAATATCCTCCCTACCGCAATCCGCACATCGATCACAGTGACGACAACCACCGACACTACTTCCCCCCCTCCCACCACTGCTGAGTCCATCTTCAATATCCCGTACACTGCTACCTTCACCACCATCCACACGATCAGCAATGGGAACTCGACCCCAGCCTGTCCCTATTAATAGGGACATTGCACATTCACCTCATGCATTAGCCTGGAGGGGCACTTATGAATCCATTAAACTGTGACCGGCGCACCAGTGTCTGAATCCCCAAAAATACACATGCGAATCCATGAAATTGCGGCTCAGAGCAATACTGGTAGTCCAAACACACTCAGCATACCCGACAACGTTCCCATCTCCAGCACTACTAACTTTGCATCCACCAGCGCGAACAGCACTAGTAGCCTCACCACTTCAACCGGCTCAACAGCCCCAAACCTAGTTCGCCCTCACTGCCACCGCACATGCACATCGAACATCGGCCTGGTCGGTCACTTGCGAATCATTTGCACAGAGACTGATGAACCAGTGTCAAGAGCACCAACATACACCCACCACACCGCCTCAACTTTCCGCACTATTCACACACATTCACTCACCGCATGAGTTATTAGGCCATTTATGCCTCCATGAAAACCTGCGGTAGAAAATCGCCCACTATACAACTGTACATCCATAACAAATGCCGCACATGGGAGTGTAGTGGCACACATAGGTGCGGGTTTCCGTCGCGTCGACAACTGCCATCTTCCTCCTCCGGTCGTGTTGACTTAGTCATGACATCGGGTCTAGTTGAGGGAGCAAGAGACGGTGCAGTAGATGCAGCGCAAGTCTACTCACTAGAATTCACGTACAAGTCACCGTCCCTGTGCACCTTGTTTTCGGGCACATGGTGGGCCTTGCGGGTACGACGGTCGGACTGTCATATCACTGTCATGTCTAGTGTTTTCTATTTCAGTCCTTTTTATCAATCAGTATAGGACAAGACGAAACTGTTTTTATATTCGTGAAATTACGGATAGAAGACTCCGAAACTTCTTGATGTTACATTATTGAGAAATTTTGATTATGTGATCCCGCGCGGTCATCTGAGAAAGTTAGCAATTTTGTAAGTCTTAATAGCAGGGTAAGAACCAAAATAAAGTCGTAATAGCCAGGAGTAGTTCACTCAACAGTATGCAAAAATCGACTAGAAACAAGGAGAGATATGTATACCTAGTCTAAAATTCTACCTAAAATGTGTAGTTCAGACCTTAAAAATGCATAACAAAATGCAGCCACTGTGCAAATAAATTTCACCCAATGTTCCAGATCATTAGCAGAGCATAAAGCGACCCCATAGAAGGAACATGTTTCGTTTAGGCAAAATAAATTAAGTAAAAACGGGTACATGGTAAACGTACTTCTTGGACTGACAAATAGGAGGCAGTAGGGATAAGAAATGCGAGAGTCATCATGATTCAGAACGTAGCTAAGTAACACATATCGGGGTTCACTTGGGGCGAGCTCTTCGGGCAGCTCGTCGATCGAAACATCCTGTTATAAGGGTTGGAAGTGTCAAACAAAATTTACGTTAATTTCCTTTTCCACTTCAACTGCCATAGATTGCGCGTTGATTTTGCCTGAAAATAAGCCATTAAAATTTTACCCGAGCGTACATATAATGGCGCAGTTAGTTTTTGATTGACTTAACTTGAAAGATCGAACTTTCCGGGTAACGTCGTCAGGAATGGAGGCTAATGCCAAGGACTAAAACGCTCGCACAGAAAATGATCAAAATACTTACCATTTTAAGCTGGTGTTGTTTGCGTAAGCAAATGAGGCGGTTTCTGAGTCACAGTAAAATAAAGGTGCGGATCTCACTCAAGCACGTGTTCTGGTATAATGAGATAAAAATGAAGTTATTGCTGGCCTGGATTACTAAAAAACGCTCCGAATACAAAGACTCCCTGTTGTATTTCTAGCTACTGATAAGCAATGAAAGAAGATCTTTACTTTCAAATAACATGCGATCGGGGGATCAGTGCTAACAGTTCCATAAGTAAACACGCTGGTATACCCCTCGTCTTGTTATCACGTGTTATGTTCACGCGCTCACACGGCGCGGGCGAGTTTAAAACCATGGAGGCACAAGCTCACTACGCGATGAAACAGCTGGAAACCAGACGGCGTGAGAGCAGACCAGCCACAGACACAAACTTCCTAACCCAATCTCTAATTGACGGACTAGAAAACCAATCAGTTGTTGTTGTTGTCGTGCTTTTATAGTCACTGAAAATAGTTAACGGTACGAGTCCGAAAGTTTCAACTAAAACAACTACTGTCCAAGTGATCGCACACTTTCCTTCTTAGTAAAAATTCTCTGGGACCCGTGTAATTGTCTTTATTCGTGAGAATTTATTTCATGTTACGCATCAAAAGATAAAATATGCCCAAAGATAAAGTTGGCTGGGTAACTGAAAGGACAAACAAGAAATTCATTAAGGCTGTCATAAAGTTTCTCTGGTACTGACAAATGCAATGACCCACCTATCGTGCTCATCAGCTTCCTTCTATTATTGCAGTTTATAAAGCGGCCAAAAAGAGGATAAGGGACCAGTTTCAAGAAGAAAGTTTAGTTCGTTTATGCGAACGGATGCGGAGTAGAGAGGCGTACCTAGTGTGTCGAATTGCCCAAAGACACTTCGTATGTCCAACCGGCAGTATACTGTCCCAATAAAAACAATTCGGTACAAGTTGTGTCCAACTAGGACTACCCCTTCGGAAGAACATCATGGCATATGCCTTATCACATATGATACAGGTCTCTATGGCGCAAAGAATACCTTTGGTTCCTGATAACATTTACTAGCGTCTTTGAGGTTGGGGCAAGAGCCATACACAGTCGGGTAGCATTACATACACCGATTTGGGTGAGGCGACACTCCCGACAAAATCGAGGCCATAGCGGCACATGCATCACCAAGAGCATTAGATCTAGCATATCGCTGTAAAATTTTAAAGTGATAACAATTAATATTTACCGGCGTCACAAAAAAATTTCAATGATTACTATAGAGCCATTAGGGCTTTTAAATACAGACCTATGAAATCAGTAGAACGCAAAACGGAATTCGGGAGGTTCTGTAGTACACTTTACCATACTATGGGTGGAACCATAGTATTATATAGTATGTATGCATACTATATATAGCATGCATATACTATATATATATATATATATATATATATATATATATATATATATATATATATATAATTGTATACAATAAAATAATATAGTGCTTTATACAAAAATGTCTACTAATTCTGAAATTTTTCTAACAGCAAGAACTAGTTAAATTAGGATACACGGGATTATTAATTAATTTCAAATGCAAACCTTTCACAAATCGGCAAGCTCAGAAAACCAGAAAAGGAAGCAAAAGTACCAGCCGAAATACTTTCGAACCTATTTTCTTTTATCCCGCAAACTAAAACAATTGTAACATCTAGGATATTTATTAAACGTGAAATTGGTGTCAAATATCATGGGCGACTGAAGATCTTAATGCTTTTATTTGAGGTTTCTTTAAAATTACGATCATTATTAAGCCAAAACCCACTAACCCATACGTGAACGTTGTACTGGCCCTACTCGGGCCGCACCATGAATCGCTGAGCTTCTCGTTCATCTTCGCATGTATACCGCTGCAGTCTGGTTTGCGAACAATCCACTCTAGGCTGTAGCGTCCAGCGATAAGTGTAGATAGGAGCATGCATTTGTTAGTAGATGAGTGATCCAGTGTTATTTCCGAAGGCGTCGCTAATTCGAGGACATTTTCTCAATGTTCATGAATCCCATTACGAGCAGAGTGAGCGGTAGTTAGAATATTCGATAGCATATAAAGTTAGAAAATATGAAAATAAACAGTTTATTGGTAACGGAGCAAACTGAGAACGTAACGGGAAAAACGATACAAACGTGGGTCGAGATAGCTTAACGTGAACTTAGCGGGAATTCTTAAGCGAAAATTTGACCGCAATTGGATGCGTGCAGTTGGTTTCTGAAAACAAAAACCACTAAATGTCAGTTTGCTTTACAACAACACAGGTCAGGATGCGTCTTTTACATAGCCCCCTTAAGATGCAGCACTGTCCTCGGTGCTGGAGTCATCAAATAGGGAGGGTACCGTGCCCTCTGTAGCAACCGGGGGACTGGACCCGCATCTAGGATAGAAAGGGAGTCGGGAAGCAAACATATTTTTGGGCACGGTAAGGTAAGGGGTTAATATCATCACAAAGAAGGAGGTTGTTCTTTGAGGGAGTATGCAGAACTGTAAATGGTCCTTGCCACAGGTAATATAATTTTGGAGAGCTTTTGCGAGAATGTGCCGAATTGTTGTTCGTGACGAGGTTACCACTTTGTTTCCTAAAGCCTGACGAATGAATATAAAATTGATTTTCTTGATGAAGGGATAACGTTCCAAGGGCGGTTCGGCTGCTTTTTGCGCTTGGCAGATAATCTTCCCAAGCAGACAGCCTTATCGTGGGGGTGGTTGTTTCTGAAATGGGTAAGATTTACCTATTGTTGATGGCAGCTGCAGTTCACGTCTGGTCTATAGATACTGAAGAGGAAACATCGTGGATGAGTGAATTGATCCCTTGTAGGCTAGTAAACCGAGGGATATACGAATATCGACAAACTAAGTGCCTGGTCGGCTAAGTGGCTGCTTAAGTTTAATGTATCCAAGTGCGTGATCCTACATCTAAGCGCCGGTCGAAAAGTATCTCTGAGACACCAGTACTTTATTAATGGCACTGCATTAAAAGAGGTTGAAACATACAAAGATCTGGGCATGTGGACAACTGCGAATTTGATGCCCTCAGAACACTGTAAGAAAGCAGTCCAGAAGGCAGCATGTACACTACATTGGATCAGACGTGCGTTTAAAATATTCCCCCCTGATCTATTCGGAAAAGTCTATGGCGCCTTTGTGAGACCACATTTAGATTACGGAGTACCAGCTTGGATACCGTGGATGAAGAAAGATGTTGACCTCCTCGAACAGGTGCAACGGAGAGCAACGAAGTTGGTTGACGGTCTTAAGATGTTACCGTACCAAGACAGATTGAAAAAGCTTGACTTATTTCCTCTTTCCTACAGGCACTTACGGTGTAGCCTGCTCTATACATTCCGGATTATCCGGGGCCATGATTCCACCCTGAGATCGGAGGATTTCTTCGACTTTGCCTGCACAACTCATTTGCGTGGTCATCCTTACAAGGTTAATAGCGAACGCACGCGATTGAACCTCAGAAAGTTTTGTTTCAGCGAACGAGTGGTTCGACCTTGGAACTCGTTACCAAGCGAGATGGTTACCTCTGAAAGCATTATTTATTTTAAAAGAAGGCTTGATTGCATTATATTTGACAAAAGACGACTGTCACAGCATGATTTCTTAAAACCAGCCTTTTAAAATCTTTCGGGCTATACTTTTCTTCCACAATGTTTCGCCTATGGCTGTGAAAACGCATTTGAAGTTATCTTATGCTTTGACTCAAACATTTTAAATTGTACAACATTTTATATTGACTGTACACATGCAATGATAACTTAACATTAATAGGGTCATCAAGGGCAATGCCTGTAACCCTTCAAAATATACATATACAAATATACACGTACATCACAGACATTTTTATGACGGTCGCTGGATAAGGCAAGAAGGAGGTTATGCAACGTACGGTTCGTTCGCTCCACGAGATCGTTTCCTTCAGGGTTGCGTGGGGTTGAACCTGCTTAGTGAATCCTGAGAATCCAACAGACTTCCTTGAAATGCTGGGATTTGAAGTTTCTGTTACAGTCCGAATGAAATGGGAGAGGGTACCCCAGTGACTTTTCCTTGTGCGACTAGTGGCGTTCGCGACGGACTGGCATCTTAACGAAGGACGATGTAGGCTTCAACCCATTTGGAGAATTATTTAGCAATAACGATAGACAGTGTCTTGCCGGTGTTAACCAAATATAAATTCTAAATTCTAAATAATGTATTCGCATCCCTACACCAAAATTGGGAGGGGAAAGATTATGTTAATACCGACTCGTTCAGTAGGGACACCTGACATCATGGGCTGCATTGGGGGCACAAGGAGCAGGGATAGGTGGTTTAAAGCAGGCACGCGTAGTGAACGATTTACCAAATTAAAGGAAAGGAGACATATGTGCTGCCACAAGAAGCGAGTCTGCGGCGTTTGCCGCAGTTGTCAAATTATGTATGATGATCAGTGAGGACATGGTCGATTAGACACCTTAATACTAAGGGGCATAATTGAAGAGAACAGGAGACGTGAACGAACATTATATCGTTTTCAACCGTTATATGCGGTAACCGATTCAGAAGAAAGCACTTACTGTGACTTGATTCTCGCATTTCTTTTTCACTGTGCTTAGAATGCCCCACAAGTTGCAGGGCGGAAGATGAAAGCTGTATCAGGGTCTGCACTTTGGGCTGAAGACCAGGAAAAATGAGATGACTTTGATACTACAACAGTCTTGACAGTTGTGGTCAGTAAGTTGCCTTCTGAGGTGTCGGTTGATGATAGACGATAGAGTGCGTCTGTATTACCGTGCTTCCTATCGGGCTGGAACTAGCACTCTCAGTCGAGATCTTGTAAGAACTCATACCAGAGAGCATTTTGGTCTATGGAATCCTTAATATAGATAGTCCTTACGCAAAATAAACCATCTGTTTGCAAGCAGGTGTTGAAAGTGACGCATTAACAAGACAATCACCCAAAATCTTTGTCGAAAGGTGCAATAGTCTCGCTAGGATTTGGTAAGTACGTTGCTGGCGGAAAAGATTAAGTGTGTTATTCCATCCTCATTGGCTTGAGACAGAATGGCATCGATGGGAAATCCACTGATTTTTGTGTGGAGGATAAAGGATGAGCGTCATCATCTACGTTGGGAAAGGCAAAAGTGGAGCCGAACATATAGCAGTCGGTAGGTCGTTGAAAGCGCTGTAGCACTCAGTGAAACACATGTAATTGCGGCCTTTTTCAATCAGTTTGTTGAGGAAGTGGCAATCTGGGCGGAATCCCGATGAAACGAGGATAATATGAGGATAGGCCAAGAACACTCCGTAATTCTCATTGGTTAGTCGGGGCCGACCAAGTACGGATGTGTTTAATAAGATCAGGTAGACGTGAACTATGCGCAGGGGTAGTGTGGTGACCTAAAAACTGCATCTCAGATCACAAAAAGACACGTCTTAGGATTGAGCGTAATTCCAGCATTATGGAGTGCCTCGAAGAATTTTCGAAAATTGGCAATCTGTTCTTCCGTAGAACAGCCGAACACGATGATATCGCTCAAGTAGACGAGGCATTAAGATAGGATAATATGACCAAAATGCGTTACTTCAGGTGTTGTAACGTGGCTGTGGCATTGCACAAAGCGAATTGTGAGGTTTAGAATTCGAATAACCTCGTGGGACCCTGAAAGCTGTCTTGTGATGGTCAATTGGGTTAATTTTCATCTGCCAGTAGCCCGAAATGAGTTCAAGTATTAAAAACCGTTTAGAATTTAGAATTTATATTTGGTAAGCAACGGGAAGGCACTGTCTAAGCAAACATTAGTAACGAAATAAAGTTATGACAATTTGTGCAGATAAAATGTACAAATACATAACTTGTCCTGCTATGTCAACAGTTAGCAATGTTTAAAAATTAGTGATGAACTAGAAATAAATAGGCAGTGAAAAAAAACTCCTACCATAAAAATGGAGGCAGAGTTCAATAGGCCTTCATTTTTGAATAGAAGGTAGGAGAAAAATACTGCTTAGCAAAAAATGGTCAGGTGGTAGAGTAGGTTAGGGTAATATTGAAGTAGCAGTTCATAATGAGATATTGAAACGTTGAGGTGATTTGTTCATGATCACTTAGGCGTATGAAACAAAATCTCACGAAAATGCGTCAATGAACTTAAGACCTCAGCATCTTAGGATACATAATTGAATTCTGATGATGGTTAGTATCCAAAGAAACGGTAGCATTTTAGACTGTGGACCACCGAATGTGAACGTCCGATTGACGTCATCGTTTGGAGTACTGGTGATATAAGGAGACATAATAGTTCATGGGCGATTCGAGGTTGTGAAAATATAGTTTCAAGAGGGCTCACTTAAATTATTCAGTATAATTCAGTATTCAGTATATAATTCAGTATATATAAGGGAGATAGGCAGAGCCTTTGAAAACCCTATTTACAGATAGACGCTAGCAAAACAAGCAAATGTTACATGGCGATAGTCGTTTTAGTATATCAATCATTGCTGTCGACTAATTATATGTTCATCAAGTAAAAATGCATCAAGTCTTCTTTTAAACATTTCAACGCTTTCAGCCTGAACAACTGAGGCTGGCAGTTTGTTCCATTCGTCAATCACCCGTTGGGAAAAGAAGTTGGCCCGCACTTCAAGTTTGGCGTGATTTCTTTTCAGTTTGTATTGGTGACCTCGGAGACTTGTCATGTTTGCCAATTCAAAAAAGTTGGCCATCTGAAGAGCACAATCAACTCCTCTGACCAGTTTGAAGACTAAGATCATATCCCCTCTGTATTGCCTATAAGAGAGAGGAAAAAAATTTTAAGTCTTTCTAGGCGGCCCCTCATAGGGTAGGCATTCCAATCCGCTGACTAGTTTCGTTGCCCTCCGTTGAACTTTTTCCAGCAGAGCGTAGTCTTGTTTCGTCCAAGGGCGCCACGCCTGAACGCAATATTCCAACACCGGCCGGATAAATGTTCCAAACACGCACCCAAAAAAGCTCTCCGTCAAAATTAACGAAGGACCTCCTGATTGCGCCTAAGATACACATAGCCTTCTTTGTGATTTTCGCACAGTACGACGATGGTTTGAGAGTTGGTGTTATCCATATACCCAAGTCCTTTAGAATGTTTACCTCCTGGAGTTGGTGACCACTGATGGAGTACTGGTATTCAAATCTAATCAGCCTTCTGGAACTAGACCGCAGTCGGATTATTTGGCATTTGTTAAGATTAAGGTTCAGCAGCCACTCATCACACCATGTTTGCAAGCGATCTAAGTTTTGTTGTAATTTTCGCGCATCCTCCGGTTTTTCAATCGAGTTCCATAACTTCAAATCGTCAGCGAACATTACCTTCTCGCATGTCAGACAATCCAGGCAGTCGTTTACGTATATCAGAAACAAAATGGGACCCAGAACGCTGCCCTGCGGAACTCTACTGTGAATGGTTTTCCAGTGAGACTTGGTGTCTCCGATACAAACACGCTGGCGCCTGTCTGTGAGAAAGTCGGCCAAACATTTGAGTAGGTTGCCAGTCACACCCATTTGACGGAGCTTAAAGATCAGACGTTTGTGTGGAACCCTGTCAAAGGCTTTGCTAAAGTCAATGTAGACCGCATCGACTGACAAACCCATTTCTAATGATTTTGTCCAACGTTCCATGGATGTGAGCAAGTTTGTGAGGCAGGATCGACCACTTCGAAATCCATGTTGATATGAACTAAGCAAGTTATTATCTTCAAGATGCCTCATCATTTCCGTTTTTGATTATCTTCTTCATCATTTTGCAACAGATACTTGTGAGGCTGACTGGTCGGAAACTGTTTGGTGATGTCCTCTCCTCCTTTATAGATGGGGGTTATGTTGGCTATCTTCCACTCGGTAGGCAGAGCCCCCGCCTCCATCGAACTTTCAAATATCTTGAGAGCGGAGAGGCCAGCTGTTCTGTGAGTTCATTGAGAACTTTTGCGGATATACCATCTGGGCCAGGTGATTTAGTGGGCTGTAGCTGTTTCAGAGTTTTTCTTACTGTGTCCATTGGGAACGACACCGTGCTTATTTTGTTTGTAGATGTGGCAGTACTGTAGTATTCATCCTCGTCAAAAAAATGGTTCCTCGGTATACACGGACATAAAGAAATTGGATAAGAGGCAGGTCTTATCAGAGTTATCAGTTAACCTGTTTCCCTGATTGTCTTTAAGACAAGGAATGCAGTCGCGATTTCGTTTTGCCTTATTAACGTAAGCATAAAACCTTTTCGAATTTCTTGGTATGTCTTTAACTATTTCTGACTCAAAGGCTGATCTTTCTTTTCTCAGAAGATTCCGACACCGATTTCGCTGTTTCTTAAAAAGCGGAAAAATGTTCGGGTTGTTGATATCTGGCATATGTTCTCCACAGTCTTCTTTTTCTTTTGAGATTCCTTTTTATTTCCGATGTCACCCACTCGGGTCGGGAGACGCATGATCGCCTTTTTAAGTGGGCAGAATTTCTCTACCAATTGGTGAATCAATTTACTAATGAAGAACCAGGCAGCATTTAGGTCAGGTACATGTGCAGGGCTCCAGTCTATCCCATTCAGTAATTCTTTCATTTTGGGATAATCCCCTTTCCATACATTTCTCTGCCTAACTGCACGACGTTTGGGTACAGAAAAATGACTGTACTCCCAAGCAAGAACACAATGATCACTTCGTCCAAGCGGCACGTAAGAACTTAATGCAAGGATGCAATTGTCGTCTCTACTAATGATTAGATCCAAACAGCTTGACTGCTGCCCATTTCGGAACCGCGTCTTCATTGTGACATGTTGGGTAAGAAACTCGTCATTTACCAACTGGAAGTAATTTCTGTTCGAATGAATTTTCCGATCGCGAGCAGTACATTGACACCCAATCGATATCGGGAGCGTTGAAATCTCCAAGTATTAATAAATGTTTGCTACGGCAGATTTGCTTTTACCTCTGTGATGAGTGCTTCGTCCGTGTCCGTTCGCTGTCCTGGGGGTCGATATACGAAAGAAGATAGAATCAGTCCAGCACTTCTTTACAAAAAGAGTTTTCTATTCAGATCACCGTACCTGTCCTATCACCAACGCTGTGAGCTTACAAGCCTTGACCCGCTGTGGCTTTCGCAGATTACAGAAGGGACTATTTACCGTTTAAACTACTAAACAGTCGTACATTTAACCCCCTTATATCTCTGAGGCACTTGACCACCTCGGCGCACCAGTCATCGAGATGTATTTTTATTTCTTCCTTTGGCACGCACAGTTAGATACCGACAGTTTTTTTCGGTAAACGCTATAGCAATCTGGAATAAGTTACCTAGAAGTATCAAAAATTCAACAAAGCTATCCCTTTGTTTACGCGAACTGTCACTAGTTTTTCTACATTCAGGACACCTTCCAAACTTTTGGGTGCTGACTCTGTTGAAGCCTCTTCGGTTCTGATGGCGTTCATGGACTCTGAATCCTGTGCCGGTCTTCATGCTGAGGGCAATATTACTGGCTCTGCAGACCTCAATCGGCTTATTTTCAGTCGACAGCGAACAGCCGCTCGCCGAAATACCTGCTGGTGCAGAATATCGGATCCGTAACACTGAATGGAGAGGTTCTTCACCGGGCACCTGTGTTAACGCGTCCCCTGTCCAGAACTTTAATTACTCAATAAGCTGCAGTTTTTTTCTCCTGAAAACACCTGAAACAACGATCAGGAGTTTTTTTCACTGTCAGCTTGACCTCATTTTTTTGACCTTGCCTGTAAACTGGCAATAAATAAATAAAATAAAATAAAATAAAATAAATAAAATACCACAGCAATATGGAGGTCTGGTTGGTTTGGGACTTTCAGTTTACAACAAAGTATTTCGCAAGACGAGATCCTATTTGGCGAGGGCCCATCCGGAATGAAGTCAATGCCTTCTCGTATAAACATTGCGATTCCACCACCCCTACGTCCGTTTCTATCCATGCGGATAAGCTGAAAACCGTCTATTCGGACTTCTGTGTCTGCGATTTGTTCATTTAACCATGTTTCAGTTAGAGCTATGAAGTCAGGTTGTAAATGGTCCACGACCAGTTTAATTTCATCCATTTTGTTCAATAGACTCTGCACATTTGTGTACATCATTTTAATCTTGTTTCTTACTCGATTTCTGAAGATTTTTAGTTCTTTCTTCCACATGGCGATTTTTGCTGGATATTTCACAAGATATATCCAGTCTCCTGTCTGGGTTCAAATCTATAGGCATTTGGTAGGGCTTTTGACCGGCGTGGTTGCCGTCAATTTCACCGGATGTTCCCATAAAAACGAGCGCACCGTTTTGACTATTTTTGTTGTCTACAATTTTCAAGTTTTGTTCCCCTCGTATTGACGTCTTTTCAATTCTGCTACCAGTGTCCTCATTTTCATCCGATCGGTGGGAGAGTAATCCGGCTGAAAAAAACTCCACGATGATTCTTTCGTAGTTGGGACTTTCGAGAGAGCAATAGATCTACCTGCTGTTTACTCCCCAAAACGACTTTTAATGGTCTTGGTCGAACCTCATGCGTTTCATTTGTAACGAGAGGCCCCAATCGAAAGATCTTTTTGATGTCGACTGTCACACCAGTTTCTTGCGTATCATTCAATAAATTTTGGAATGTCAGCAGATCCTGTTTTTACCCTTTCTTTTGGCGTTTCCCCAGTAGCCTCTGAGACTCCCTGAACTACCAGACAAAATGATCTGTCAGGGAAAAAACTCGTTTCTGCATCCTGCTTTCTTTTAGTGATTGAAGGTTGAATCATACCCTTTGATACAGTCTTTAATACTGTGTTCAAATTTGTCTTCATCGATGAGCCTGTTGGTTGATTTGCAGACATCTCTATGGACCTTTCAAACAGCGTGAGTTCTCCTGACAATGCGTTTGCACGAATAGCACCCGGAAAAACCTGAATTTTGGTTTATGGCATCCAGGTCTGTCGATAAGTCGTAGGCCACTTTTCCGCCATTACTTTGCTGGCTACCATGCCCTGCTTCATTGTTGTTCGATGGACATCTAAAGAGCATGCTGCTGTCGCTCGTCCGTGGCAGTAAAGAAACCTTACGATTACTGTTTTTCGACTTTTCAGAGACCGTCGATCGCTGATTTACTTTTGTGCAGTCGGATTCTATGTGCACCAGATTTCCCGAACCTGGGGAAACGCAAGACACAATTTCCTCCTCGCTTATTTTCTTTCTGGTCATCTGTATTTCAACTGACTCAGAGGTTTGTTCTAATGACTTCGTTCTTTTCTCTTTTGTTTCGCTTAATGTTGTGCCTATTGACTTCTACCGTTTCCTTTCGATGATTATGTTCTAGCTTGCTGATGTTTTTCGGCTCATTTTGCATCGTGTTTCGGCGAGTTAATTTTTATTATGTTTTATGAGGACTGATATTATTTCCGATAGGAGATCGAGGTCTCCTTCTAATCTCAAAAACTCTGGTTGTGAGTCCTCGGCATCCATCACAGTGTGCCAGCCCTTCGCTGTTTAGCTTAGTTTTTGGTAATGTTCAGTAGTGCACTGCTTTCTTCATTATTGCTGCTTTGTGGTTCTTCTCGGTCTGCTGAGAGTGACTTGAGTATTTCTGGTAAGTTTTTGTCACATGAAATCGAAAAACGGTTTACAAAGATAGGAGAGATCATTATTTTTGTAGTGTATACTATTTGTTTTTTTCTGCTGGCTTCCCGGGCGTGGCCGAGCGGTCAAGAGCATCGGTAGCTAATCGAGAGGTTGGTGTTTCGAGTCCTGGCTGAAGCGGTGAATTATTTTCTCGCGTGGTCGGGTCGTGAACATTTGCGTTTCCCATGCCAGCAAGATCTCTACGAGGATGCATTAAGTTTTAACGAGCAGCTTAAATTATCAAGCGAATAGTTTACTGAGCACAAAAAAGAAATGCTTTTCCGAACCGAATTCACTATCGAATGTTAATACGAAGCAAAAGAATGATGCAGCCATCGAAGTGAGTTTGCCAGTGGTTCTCCATTCCTTTCTGATGTAGACACCTTTTTCTGGCGAGAGACTGTTTTCTGAAGCCCGTATGAGGCAGGATCCAAATGAAGCTGAGTTAGCTTATTATTCAAGATTCCGATATCAATTTTCGTGTGCCTGAATATCACAATGTCTATAAACAATTATAGGCTGATCCTGATAAACAGACAATATATGATCCAATGACAACTTATTTCGTTTAGTCCTGACTTTGGGAACAGATTATTGGCCAAAAATCAAAAGCTTGGAGACGAGCGAATTTCAAACGGAGGTCCAACGACGCCGCTATTGAAACAATATGAGCAATAAATGCGCCTATTCGTTCAAAACCACTTTTAAAAAAACAATAAATGATAGGAAGAATATTCAGGAACGACTCAGCCGTTTGTAGAGGTCAAAGGTCCTGGATAACTTCAGATCTTCAAGGGGTTTTGCACTTTTGGTTCACTGAGCAGTTGACAGAATTTATTGGTGTAGAGGCTGTTTTTATCAAGTCGACGAAGGTGATAAACAAATTCCAATTTGATGTCGTTTTGTGAGGTAATTCGGCACAAGAAAATTTCCAGAAAATTCCAAAGAGCAATTACGTTCGTGCAGTGGCAGTTTTAATGCCAGAATCAGAACAAGCGAAGTGTTAACGATTTTCAAACTGTCCAAGTCGGAGAACAAAAAGATACGTGGTTCCTTTGCACACGATGACCTTGATGGTCCTTTCTCCGATTCATGGGGAAAGCTACTGGGAAAAGATGAGGAAAATAAAAGGTTAATAGAATCAGTGTTAAGATAAATGTGCAGTCTTCGCTTGCTGTTTGACCAAGGGCGTCTAACCTATCATTCAACCTTCTAAACGGAAATGAATCGTGTACTGTCACTGCCGGTCCAGTGATTGAATATATAATCTTCCAGGCTCCTCTCGTGGAACTAGAACTGTGAAATCTGAAAGAAGTGAAGTCATCTGGTCCGGACGATATACCGGCCAAGTTCTTGAAAGAACTGACCAGCGAACTGTCCAAACCACTGGCGCATATATTGAATTCGTCATTTGAATCAGGGAAACTGCCATCCGAATGGAAGGCAGCAAATATATACCCCGTATACAAGAGTGGTGCTCAATCTAATGTCAACAATTATCGGCCTATCAGCCTTACCTCCATTTGCTGTACAATAATGGAATCAATAATCAAGAAGGCAACCATGAAGTTCCTTGAGGAAAACCAATTACTCTCAGATCTCCAGCATGGCTTCAGACAGAATCGCTCCTGTCTTTCTAGTTTATTACTCTCCACAGAGCATTGGACTCGTGCACTGGACGAAAATGGTAGGGTTGACGTCATATACACTGATTTTAAGAAGGCGTTTGACAGTGTCCTACACAAACGTCTCATCTTCAAATTATCTGAAATCGGCATAAGAGGAATGCTGCTGACATGGATCGCAGACTTTCTTACAGATAGATAGCAAACTGTGTGCGTCGATACCTCGAAGTCAACACCTACTCCGGTTCTAAGTGGTGTCCCTCAAGGCTCCGTCTAAGGGCCGTTACTCTTCTTAGTGTACATCAACGACTGTGTCGACGACCTGGATTGCAGCGCCATCATGTTTGCAGATGATGTTAAATTTTGGAGGGTCATCAGATCTGATTTCGATAGGCACGCACTTCAAGAGGATCTCAACCGTCTTAGCAGCTGGTCTGCTCGTTGGCTCTTAAATTTTAACGTTGGGAAGTGTGTGGTCCTAAGACTGCCTACCAGAAGGGCCAGTGAGGAGGATGATTCCTACCAATACATTCTCAATGGGCAGCCCTTTCAATTGTTGAGGAACAGAAGGACCTCGGTGTTCTAATAAACTCCTCACTTAAACTATCTTCACAGTGTTTTAAGGCAGCTAAACGCGCTACACAGGTCTTATTTGCGCTCAGACGTGGATTTGTGCAGATTGATAAGGAACTCTTCCGAAAAACCTACGGGGTATTTGTTCGATCTCACTTGGAATATGCCATCCAGGCCTGGCGTCCGTGGTTTAAGTAGGATTATCTACAGCTGGAAAGAGTGCAGGCGAAGGCTACGAAGATGGTCAAAAATCTACGTCATCTGCCTTGCGAAGCCAGACTGGTTGAACTTGATTTTTTTCCTCTAAATTACAGGCAACTACGCGGTGACCTCATCAAAACCTACCGGATTGCCAAAGGCCGCGATTGTGCCCTAGAATTTGCTGACTTCTTCGAATTGGCTGGGACGGATCATCTGCGGGGTCATCCCTTTAAACTGCAGAGGAAGTTTGTCCACACGGAAGTCCGTCGGAACGCCTTTTTGCAGAGGGTTGTTGGAGCATGGAATGGACTCCCTGACGAGGTGGTCCTTTCAGAAACTGTTGACACATTTAAATTCAAACTAGATACTCATTTTCTGAGAAACTATTGTCAATATAATGAAGATTGTGTAAACAGTGGCACGTTGCACCTGGCCCACACATATCGATGACCCTACATTTTCATTTGTCAGATATATCACTGTAAACGTTTGTACTATTGACATTTTTGCATGTGAATAGGGAGCTCAAGGGTAAAAGCCTACTTCACTCAATAAAGTGACTTAAAGTGACTATATGGTCAACGATAATCAACGCACAGGCAGGGGTTGCCATCCCTCTTGTGGACTTAAGCAATAGGTTAAGTTCAATGCTCGGAAGACGCTTAAGTTATCTTGGCTTGCAACAGTTTGTAGAGTAGCTTGTCAACTTCTTCACCGTCAAGGGGGTAGTCAAACATGTTTTGCGACTCCTAAGTCAAAATTGTGTTTTACTAGGCGCGTACGACCGATATTAGCTGTGGACCTGGTAAAAAGTTCAGTAAAACATCCAGAAGGTTAATTGGTTTTTTTCCGAAAAGCTGGTGGAATGATGACATAAAAATGTGTGGGTTCTAAAGCGGTATCCGATAGAACGGATTATATAAATAAGCAAGATCATCCGAGGTTGGTAGGGGTAATTAGAGGTAACACCTTAACCTAAAACAAGGCGTTTACTCCGGATATACATAGCAAAGTCTTGGTCTTTGAGGAACTCGGGTTTGAGAACAGAAGACCACGGGCTGACCTGTATGACTTAGAATTTATCAACTATCGTTGATTCACCATTTGTAAATTTTAGGGTAATGTTGCTAGAAATGGGGTTGTGCTACTGTATAACCCCCCCCCCCAAAATGACGAGACGTTGATAATGATTTTGTGTGCTTTAACTGGCTTGAACAAGGTTTTGGAAATAAACCAGGAAAATGTTGTCACCATTGAATGTAACTGAATGTAATCTGAATGTAACTCCGCCCTTACTCAACTGTAACAGAAAATTTGTTACAGATGATTTGGGCAAAGCAGAATTGTTAAACTCGTTTTTTGCCAACCACTTTACCACTGAAACTAGCCCCACTCCCACAATTCCTCTGCTTTCAAAATTCGCTTCTAACAACTATTAATTTCTCGCCTTCATGCATTCAAAAAGAAATAGCTCACCTAAATAATTAACATTCAGTTGGAACTGATAACATTCCAAACTCACTTATTAAACAGTTAAGGGATTTTCCACCTTTACTAAGCAAATTATTCTCAGTATTTCTCGAAAATGGTTTCTTCCCCGATTATTGGAAAACTTCTATTATAATACCAGTTTTTAAATCTGGTTCCCTGCTCGGACATTCATAACTATCGCGGTGTTCATAAAACGCCCTCTCTTGTTAAGCTCTTCGAAAAACTAATTGCAAAACAAATCACGGATTTTTTTGCATAAGCAATAAAATTATCAACTTTTCCCAACACGGCTTCTTACCGGACCGTTCTTGTGAAACCTGCATCATGTCTTTTCTAAATCTACTAACCTCTCTTTGTAATGATCATCTATCTGTAGTAGTTATCTATTTTGATCTTAGTAAGGCATTCGATAAGGTGCCTCATAAACGACTTCTAGATAAACTAGAAGCTATACGATTTCGTAGTCCCCTTACTGACTTTATTAGATCATACCTAAATGATCGAAAACAAAACGTTTTAGTAGGTTCCTCATACTCAAGTGCTATCCCGATTGTGAGTGGTGTCCTTCAAGGTACCGTATTATGTCCTTTGTTGTTCTTACTGTATATAAATGATATTTCATCGATAGTTAAACATTCTCAATCTTTTATTTATGCTGATGATCTCAAATGCGTGTATTCCTTCTCTAACTCTACAACCGAACGGTGCCTAGAACAAATTCATTCAGACTTAGACGCTCTTTCGGCCTGGAGCTCCACATGGCTAATGGAGTTCTCACCTTCTGAGTGTCGCTACATGAGTTTTGGGCCTGTAAGGCTGCCGCAACCGCTTATCTTTGAAGGTTGTCATATGATTGAATGTTCCTCCATCAAGGACTTGGGCTTAAGCTACACCAATAAATTAGATCTTTCGCCTCATGCCGATAGAATTACGGCCAAAACTGCTCAGATTTGCGGCTTTATTTCTTATAATTTCTACCTTCCTGAAATTAAATTAAGACTTTATCGTATGTTTGTACTTCCCATTCTTGAATTTTTGCTGTCCTTTTCTTCGGTTTGATGAACGAATCTAGCTGTTCAAAAATTGAAAATGTCCAAAGACATTTCACAAAAAAACTCCTATTTCCGACTCTTTTCAACTACTTTCTACTCAACAAGATTCCAGCTAACGAAGCTAAAAATTTCTTTTGGGTCAGGAGACTTGAAGCAGGCTTTTGTCTCCCTTTTTCGACTTAATAATAGTTCAACTCTCCCCAAAGCTTTCTGTCATTACCCCCGTTAGTCTTCCTTATAACCTAAGAAATTCTGCACTAATTATACCTCCCCCTGCGTCCTCCACGTGTAAACGCTCTCTCTTCTTTGCTTCTAGGTATAGTTTTCTTTGGAATAACTTGCCAATTGAAATAAGTCGTTAACTAGTCTATCTGCATTCAAGCGAAGACTGCACATTTATCTTAACACTGATTCTATTAACCTTTTATTTTCCTCTATCTTTTTCCCAGTAGCTTTCCCCATGACTCGGAGAAAGGACCATCGGGAATTTAAGTAACCCTCTTGAAACTATATTTTACGCTACCTGGAGACGCCCATGAACTATAATGTCTCCTTATATCACCCGTCCTCCAACCGATGACGTCATTCGGACGTACACATTCGGTGGTCCACAGTCTTAAATGCTGCGGTTTCTTTGGATACTAACCATCATCAGAATTCAATTCTGGATCCTATGATGCTGAGGACTTAAGTTCATTGACGCATTTTCGTGAGATTCTGTTTCATACGCCTAAGTGATCAAGAACGAATCACCTCGACGTTTCATTATCTCATTCTGAAATGCTACTGCAGTATTACCCTATTCTACCACCTGACCATTTTTTTCCTAAGCAGTTTTTTCTCCTACCTTCTATTCGAAAATGAAGGCCTATTGAACTCTGCCTCCATTTTCTCATGGTAGGAGTTTTTTTCACTGCCTATTTTTTTCTAGTTCACCATCAATTTTTAAAAACATTGCTAACTGTTGACATAGCAGGACAAGTTATGAATTTGTACATTTTATCTGCACACATTGTCATAACTTTATTTCGTTACTAATGTTTGCTTAGACAGTACCCTCCCGGTGCTAACCAAATATAAATTCTAAATTCTAAATAAATTGTTGATGAGGGCTGTCATGGGATGATTGTTGAGTAAAACAAAAGGGTAAAAGCAGGGAAAGATGAGGTTTCGTTAAGGTAAATAGGACCAACGAATGAAAACATACGGTGAGCGTTGTGTTCATAACGATGAGCTTGAGGACCAAACGCCGTGTAGTATTGGTAGTCAGGGAAGCCTTTTTGATCGTTTGTTGAGGTTTTGGGAGAAAGCGGAAGAAACTGAGGTCTGAGTAGGCCCAGGGTCATTTTGAAAACTGCTACCTAAATTCCTAGAGATCGTTTGCACGCTAAAGTCGTCATTGCTTCAAAGATGCTGCCAGGTTGGGAAGGGGATTGGTTGGAGGATAAAACTATATGCGATGGTGCGGCCGCGGACATCTGTCAGAAAATGGTGTAAGCTGAGCACATCACCTTCCGCTTGCGGTTAAATTGGGAAAGGCGAGGTGAGCAAACTGACCTTGCTCCAGTTCAAAATTGTCTGCGGTCTGCTATGGTGCCTGGTACAATTTACAGAATCTCTCGCCGGCTGCCCCGGAAGTCACTGGATTACGGGAACCTATGGGGTAATAATGGGGCCCTCTGGGCCTTAAATATACAATTTATTATTATTCTTATCATTATCGAACCAAGAGACTAGGGTATCTTGCGAAATCGGGAAATTGGTGATGATGGAAATGCCAGATGTAAGTGCAAGCTTATCTGCGGTAAGTGAAAGGAAACGAAGCATATATCGGATAAGTTCAGTCGGGAAAGCGTCAATGAGGAAGATAGATGATGCGACAAGCCAATCGTGAGTGCTTTGACCAGGTTAGTAGCCGTCAGTAACCTGGTGGGGGTAGGGGTGATTTGAAGTGGGCTGTGGAGCGCATCTAGAGGTATGACTCATATGGGGGTGTAATTACGGAGGAAGGATAAGTTTAGACTCTCGATGCCACTATTTTTGCGTTTGAGGGAGGAAAATAGATGAAAATCGGCGTTTGTTAGTAGATGAGTGGTCAAGTTTAATTTTAGAGGGCTTCGCTTCTTTGAGGACATTTTCTTATCGTTCATGAATCTCAGTGCAAGCAGCGTGAGTGGTACTTGGAATTTTCTGCGGGATATAAAAACGTACCTATGGAAATAAAACAGTTTATTGGTAACGGAATAAGTTAAGAACATAACAGAAAATGATAAATAACGTAGGTCGAGATAGGTGCACGTGAACCAATCTCGCATTCATAGGCGAAGTTTTAGCTGCACGAGGGCGCATGACATCGGTTACTGAAAAAAGTGAACTAGCTGTGGTCAGTTCTAGTTTAAACGGCACGATTCACGGTTGAATGTGCTGCAATGCAAAAGACCCAAGGAACTCCAAGGCTAACTGAGATACGCCCTCGCTCAAGACACTATGACGAATGCCTTACGTTCACTGGGACAATGGCTCTCTCGACGCCGATGGTGTGCCTTCGTCCAATCGCCCAATTATTTGAAACTTTTCTCCAATTATTCTGTCTTTAATAAATATCCTTTCAAGTGACATCAAACTCCTTTTTATATTCGGTACCGGGCCTGAAGTTCATTGTGCCTTTACCTGCCTCGAGAACGGGGGAACTGTGGATTCAATTCTGTAGAAAACCTCTGTTCTCCCCAAAATGCAAAACCTCGGTGTTCGAATGAATGTAAGACGTAAAATTGTTTCATTTTTCTTATCATTATTGATAATTTTATGCAGTGTCAATAATTATACAATACTGGTGATAGTTTTTATTGTAGAAACATATTTTATCGGCAAACGAGTGGTACGACATCTTCTGACGTATAAGTCCTTTTCAATAATCGAGGTCTCAAATGAACACAGACACGTTGTCTAAGGGACGATATTCACGTTAAGAGATGATTTCTCTGAGATTTTGTGCATGCGATAGGTGGATCTGAAAATATATTAATGATCGCCACGAAAAAAAGATTGTTAGCTGTTAGCCCCAGCACTGCAAATCAGTACGCTATTCATATTAGAATTAAAGGTTGTGTATGTTTAGTAGCTAACACGGGGTAGAATGTAGTGCCAAACATCGTTTTGAATCAGAAAAAAATAAGCTCTTGCCTACTCAGGATATTGTAATTACCAAATCTTGGACCCAGATAGGTGTTTTCGAGGAAAAAGTCCTGTCATCGCTTTTCATCGATCACAAGAAAAGTCCTGCTGTACCGATTTTCCTATCTGTCAACTAAATTACCATTGACGTGCAAGTGGATTTCACCATAGTTTCATGTGGAATTTCTGAATTCCCTCTTCACTTATGAATTATTTCTCTGCCACGGGCTTAACTTTTCATAGTATTTATATTTTCTTCAATACATCGCCGCCGTATTGGATTTTAGAGTTTTTTTACCCTCGTATCACTCAAAAAAGATCCCGCGTCTGAGTTACCAGGTGCGGAATTTGCACACAGTAAGTCTTTTAGCATGGTGGTTGTTCGGGCAGAAGTGTATCTGGGCTGTCCTACGGCGTTGATAGAAAAATTACTAACGTGTGTAAAGTGGGTGATAATATGTTGCCGTCTGAAGGCAACTTTATGCTATAAAATAATAATAAAAATGTTCATTGATATAGTACCTCTTGGTTGCGGTGACTCTCTTTACAACACAGGAAAAAAAACCTAAAACAAACGCCTTCTTTTTGCTGCCATTTAAGCATTGTTTTGGTTTTAGGCTTGGTTAATGGAGTGCGAAAATCAGTGGCTATCAATAACCCATTGAATGTTAGATTATACTTCGGTTGGCCCTTTTCGTTCCACGTTGTAGCAAACCTATATGATCCGGGCCAACGTTCAGACTTTGTCAGAAATGCCCTCCAACAAACATGACACTTTTTGTGAAGGATGCACTGATTAATCATGTGTACTCAGAAAGATAAATAAAGCGTTTTTTTGATAACCAAAACGGGCACTTTAATTTAAAAAAAACTATTAAAAAATCATAGAAAGAAGAAGCAAGCTTCTATACTCGTTAGGTTATGAATAACACGTCAGCTTATGGCGATGTCAAACGATAAGATGTAGTGGGGTGGGAAAGGAAAAAGGGCTGAAAGTGACAAACTCCTTAAAAAGGTATAAGTGGAATGGGGTTTGGAGATTTTGATGGAGAAAAAAACTGTCGCTCGGTGGGAGGAAAATAAAGCGTGAGGTAGGACCTTCATGCTCATAAGAGTGTATGCGGGATCAAATTACTCCTGCTCGTGGGTGAAATCATATAAGAACCGCGGCTATATGTCACTATCATAGCACTACAAGTGTGATCCGAATACTTTCCTTCTAGCTACACAGGCAACAAGCAGAGGGGAACTCATCGCGGGCACCAGTAGTTCGCTTAGAGTCAAAGCGAGTAAGAAACCGTGGAGGTCGCATAGATCATCGTCAAAGTGTCGGAGATAAAATAGATTTATTGATATTGGGCACTGTCAATCATGATATTCCTTTGCTGATTGCTGAGACCACCGACATGCTGGCGTAAGCAGAGGAACCCGCCACAATCATAAACAGGTCGTTGAAGTTCGACACATGAGGGAACGTTAAAGGCCCCTCATACTTTTGCCCCAAGGTGTGGTAGACGCTACGACTGACGAGATCCTCGCAGTTTGCCCATGGTCAAAAAGGAGATCACCAAGACAGAGCAAACCAAAGTGGTAATCAGAAGATTTCAATTCATTTTTTTTCAATTCAATTTATTGAGGGAAATAGGCATGGGCCTTTGAGTACCCTATTTGTTACGTAAAATAAGGTGCGGTATACAGAGAAACCGTGTGGGTTGCCAAGGTACAAAAGGCGGTCATGAAATTTGACAAGTGGTGCACGACTCTCGAGGGTTTAGATAAATGCCTCATCGCTCAGGCTCGTTGCGGAACATAAAACTGTCAAGGTTCCTTTTAAAGCTTTCCAGCGATGGTGACATCACAACGTCTTCAGGGAGGGCATTCCATGGTTTAAACACTCTGACAGAGAAGGAGAACTTGCGCACATCCAGTCTCGCCTGCTGGACACGCAGTTTCAATGGATGACCTCGGAGATGGGTCGTGGCGGCAAATTCAAAGAAGTCCGAGAATTCCAGGCAACAATCCAATCCCTTCACAATGCGGAATGTCTGCAGGAGATCACCACGCATTTGCCTATAACTCAAAGGGAACAGATTAAGATTCATTAGGCGGGTTGGATATGGCAAGGAGCTTTGACTTCTAACCATTTTTGGTGGCTTTCCTCTGGACTCTTTCGAGGCAGTTCTGATCTTGAACTGTCCAGGGTTTCCAGGCGTGCATAGCATATTCCAAATGTGGCCTAATGAATGTTCCAAAGGTCTTAGCAAAAAGATCTTCATCGAAATCCAAAAAGGCTCGTCTGATGGCATGCAACACCGAAATTGCCCTCTTCGCCACTTTCGAGCAGTGAGATGATGGTTTAAAGGTGGTGGTCATCAGCACACCAAGGTCCTTTTGGGTTTCCACGTCTTTTAAGGCTTCACCGTTGAGAAAGTAACTTCTACTTTCGGCAGATCCAGACGGGTTGCCTAAGCGAAGTATTGTACACTTATCAACGTTGAACCGCAAAAGCCAATGATTCGACCACTCCTCCAACCGAGTTAGGTTGATCTGCAGTTTATCTTCGTCAGCAGGGCTCTGGATTACATTCCAGATTTTAATGTCGTCGGCAAACATTGCTGCTTCACAGTCGAGATTCCTGACACAATCGTTCACGTATATTAAAAACAGTATTGGCCCTAGATTGCAGAGATGTTCGAAGTGCGGAGGAGACAAAAATGGCGGCGAAGAGTTTCTCTCCAGAAGACAGTATCAATGAAGTTAGAATCCAATCAACATCGAGAAGAACGGCCTCAAATTTCAGGAGGTTCCTTTCATAGCCCAGTAGTTAAATGTTTTGGAAGGAAACAGGCAATAACGACTTTATGTCATTAAAGGTAAAATGTTTACGTTATTTAGCATTTAATAACACTAGTTTAGCCAACTATATAACTTTGGGTAGAAGATTATTCCACCCGAAAGTATTTTTGCATGCAGAAAAGGGCGAGCGTTTAGACATAGAACAAAGAGGCGGTGGAATAACTATCGAGGAATTATGCGTGTCAGAAGACCAAAATATTCGGGTGAGAGCATCAATACATGGAAGACTACGGCTGGAGTTAATTCAAAACAGAAATCAAAAGCCAGCGTCAAGTTCTCTAAGCATAAAATTTAAAATTTTGCCAATCGACATCTATCGGTATACGAAATACTGGATCCAGCACGAGGAAAGCGTCTTCAATTAAACACTTTCCGAACTTTTTCGATTTTGCTGCGGTTACAGTCATTCAGTAAACCAAAGAAACAAAAGCAATATTTGAGAACAGGAAGAATGACCATTTGATAATTCGTACGCTTCATTTCTGGAAAGAAATTGTTTTATGATATTAACTCACATATCTGCAAAGCCTTTGTAGAAAGACGCTCTGCATGGGTTGATAAAATGAGCATATTTTTATTAGCCAGGCCTATTTTCATTATTGTGTGGCATTCCTGCCGTGTAACTTGTACGACTGACTTATCGTTTTCAAAGCTGCTTTTTACTCACGTAGGTGATTGAGATGGCTGGAGATGTTTTTATAAGATTACACCTTCCCCTTGTACATTTCATGTTTAGTTACGTAAGCTCTAGTTAAAGGTAATTTTGGTAGCTCACTGAATGTTAAATATGCCCTCATACATTTTGTTTATTGTGTTCTGTTGTCCATGGAAAGTAACCATGAAGCGAAAATATTACGGAATCAAGAGGAGCACCGTGCATATGCGGGTATTGCGTGCAATGCAGGCGTATTATGCCGCAACCGAAGTAGCAGACTGTCCTTCGCTATCGCCGTCGTCGTCGAATTTAAACCCCTCACCGGAGCCACAAATGCCTGAAATATTTCCTGAGGTTTCAAATGGTAGGTTTTCAGGCAATATTATTTTGAGTTGGAATGCAGAATCAATAGGGGTAACTGAACAGACAAGCAAGTTACAAGGCAAATGTTTTGTAGCTGATTTGCAGGACGTCTGCCTGAAGACCAACATGCCACTAGCGACGGTTAAAGCTCTGTTAGACATGCTCCGTCCTTACCATCCAGAGGTTCCGAAGGACCCAAGAACTTTATTGCGTACTCCACGCACTTGCATTAACAAGGACCTGAAGAACGGCAGCTATGTCCACATGGGCCTTGGACGTGCTTTACTGGATGAGCTAAACCACCGGCGTGCAATTGAAATTCCTGAGATGGGCATCCAATTGCACATCGATGGGATGAAGTTGTTTAAAGGATCAGGACAATGCCTATGGCCTATTCTTGCTCGGGTAAACTACCCGGTAGTTGGACGGCCGTTTGTAGTAGGCTTGTTCTCTGGATTCGGCAAGCCGGAGCCAGTAGATGATTTTCTGAGCGATTGCATTGCTGAATTGAAAGAAATTTTGGGAGTTGGCCTATTGGTTCAACAAACTGGGGAAGTAATTAAAGTTAAGTTATCCAATGTGATATGCGACTCACCAGCTCGCTCATATGTCCGTCAGGTGAAAGCCCAAAATGGACACTATGGATGCGACAGGTAAGTCGTTTGGTGAAGGTAATGGGAAACACTCTAGGTGCTGTCATGTTGGAATTTCAATTGCTAACCGCATGAATTTCCCCGTTTATAGCGGGCGTCTTCGCGACGACTGTTCTTTTCGTTCACGAAAGCAGGTACTCCACCACAGAGGCATATCGCCTTTCGAGGAGTTACCTATCGATATGGTTAGTAGCTTTCCAATGGACTACATGCACCTGGTGTGCTTGGGTGTAATGCGAAAGTTACTTAATCAGTGGAGATTGTGTGCGAAGAGGTTTTCTTCAGAACTAAGTGACCTCATAAAAAAATGCAGCCGTTGCATGCCGATGGAGTTTTCCCAGAAGTGTAGAACATTAGATGTTCTCGAGTATTGGAAGGCTGCTGAATTTCGTCAATTTTCGCTGTACATCGGCCCTGTTGTTTTAAAACCATATCTTGACAATGACCGTTATATGCATTTTTTGCAGTTTTCTGTTGCAGTATATATTTTTTGCCATCCAATTTTTCATAAGACCTGGTTTAATTTTGCCCGCATTTTGTTGAATAACTTTGTTTCCAATTTCGCTATATTGTACAGTGATGCGGAGATTGTATATAATATTCATTGTTTACTTCATCTACATGAAGATGTGAGCCGGTTTGGAGTGTTGGATAATTTTTCTGCCTTTCCTTTCAAATACTTTTTACAAATCATTCGTAATTCGATTAAGGGGTCAACAAACGTAGCTGCACAGGTGTACAGGCGATTTTCAGAAAGACGTATGCCTGAGTTGCCATCATGCCCCATGCTGTTGGACGACGATGAGGGTGTACCGCGATATTTACAGCTACCTCGCAACACACCTGCCATCTTCCACAATGGCTACGTGCTGTCGACGGACGTTCCAGACAACGTGGTACTGATCGGTGGCAGACCGTGCGTTCTGACATCGATTACCGCTAACGGAATACAGTACCGTCCGTTTGTTGACTGCTGTGACTTTTTTACAACATCTATTTCTCCTTCCAGCCTTTTCATGTTTAAAGCCTCGACTTTGGCAATTAGTCATTTTACTGCAACACTATCGGATATTATGTGTAAATATGTTGCTTTTAACATTGATGATCACTTTATTTTCATTCCCTTGTTGCACATTTTCCAAAAACAATGACTATTTTCAAACGCTTTTTTTTCTTTTATTTTTAAAGGTTTTCCATATGCACTTTTGAATAAGATTTTAATGCATTATGATTTGCTTTTTACTAATGTATGATATTTTTAGATGTACTGCGTCGTGGAATTCATCAATGATAAATGCGTGGCCGCTGTGGCCAAAGCTTGGTTCGTCAATGGACACTGCGTTATGTGGCCGAAAAACTCAAAGCAGCGTGAATATTTGTTGCAAAATAACATGCAGCCACCTGCCAACACAAAAGTGTACGGAGTTAGGGTCCTTAAAGAAAACTTGACCCTTGAAAAGGCTAAAAAATTGGGAAAAAAGCCGAAGAGACAGATAATCTCTCTAGCTCCGAGTCACCAGTTCTAGGCAGGGGCCTCAGAAGGAAGTAAGTTTTAAATGCTATTCATCTGTCCATATAGATATCAACGACAACTCACTTCGTCCTCGGAAGATGAGGACAATCTCATTCGCCGCCCAATGGCACCAGAACGGAGGCTAGCTGGCTGGCCGACGGCACCACCTATATTGCAGTAAGAACCTTTGGAAATATTATTTATACCTAGGAATGATGAAAACCTACCGGGGCCATCCATGCCTTGCAGTATATCTACTCCCACACAACCTCCCAAGCCGTCCACTTATCAGTAAGCATTTGTTACTAATGTTTACCTCATAATGATATCTGACCAACTCGTAGATGTATTTTCAACGTTGAAAAACGAACAACAAAAAGAGTTTGATTCTATACGGTAATACTTTTCGAAACGTTGTAACCAATCAACTAGGAAAAGATTTGATTATATTACGGAGCATATTGTTCGCAATATGGAGCAACAAAATGCTCTTTTGAAAGAAATACTAATGGAAGTCCGGGCGACGGCTGTGCCCACCACGACGTGCCAGTGCACTTGTCGTCTACCCCTATGCACAGAGGACGAATACAATGAGTTCATTGGAGGAATGAGTAGAACACCTGACTATGCCAATGAGGCAGTTTGGATATAATTTTTTCGAAAAGTCATTTGTGATTTTTAGATAGAAAAGGCTCTCTGTTGTCGGCGGAAGAAATGAAAAAGTAATTCATCCGCAATCTATTAACATGTATTATTGGACGACCACTATGCATGAAGTTCTGCTGGGGTGGATCCAGTGAAAAGCGGTCATTTATTGGCTGCCCCCTATATACATTGTTTACTGGTAGGTCATAACGTTTTCTAAGGTCTGCAGAGGCCCTAAAGCGACATACCACCTACAGTAACTGTTCTGCTGAAGTTATTCGCAGAACAGCAATTGACTGGTTCCATGGGGCCAGAGACAGGTATGGTGGGAGAGCGAAACGCCGGGAGGCAAATGAGAAGGTAAAACTAATCCATTGAATTAATCCAGTATAATTTTTCAGCTTCCCGAATGCCCCACCAATAGTCAAAATTGCGCAACAAAGTCTGCGTCCGATGACATGGTAATTATCTCAGCGTACTTACACTTTACGTATTTAAGGTTTATACGTTATTAATTAAGCTATTTTTTTAAATCCTGACTTTATGATTTATAACCTTTCAGAATGTTAACCAAGGTGACCATCATATTTTTTATTTTAGGAAACACCATCGGATAAGGGCAGCCGTGAGGACCCACGATGACTAAATTTACCCAATGCCTGTACATATGTTATTTAACTAATTTTAATAATAAAATACTTTGCTAATTTCATCTCCACATATCCTATTTCATGAGTGAGTGGGTACTTCGCAGGAATAGCTTGAATGGATCCAAAATGAAGCCATATTAATTGTGTAAAATTTGGCCGTTAATAGAAAAATAATTAGGGGTATAACAGTAGTGGCCGATTATGATGGGGAAGGCTATGTGCGGTGGGCGGTAGGTATAAAGGTAAAGGGGCTGCTAATGCGAGAAAATCGTGGGGTCCCGCTGCGCAAATTTTTCCAGTGAGGGGGCCAGAGGGGGCCATACCATCCAATTTGCCCCACCTGGCCCCGCCAATTAGCCCCACCTGGCCCCCTGGGCCAGAGGGGCTAGGCGGGAATGGTGCTGGTAGGGTTTGGAAGCTCGCTGTCAGTTCTTCGGGCTAAATGTAAGTTTTATTTGTCTGCTTTTGTAATAAGCTATAGTTTTTTTCTCGTTTTTTAGTCGTTTCTGGTTTTGCCTCTATTTTTCGTTTTTTTCGCTTTCGCATTTTTCTTTTATAGTTTGTCTGCATTTCAGTGGTTATGGTTTTTGCTATACCCAATTCAGAGCTGCCACTGAGTTCTCTGCAAGTTAGATTAGCCCTTTTTCATTCATTTATCGTTTCGGAGCATTCCAGTGTTTGACTTCTAATGGGCACATCCAGAACACTCAACCAGTGCATACACACCACGTGCAGATATGTAAGTGAAGTTCTTTACGTACTACAAAGATCCTTAAAAGCTGCCTGATTTCCAATTATCCCAAAAATATCTGAAGTATTCAGAAGAGTGCAACATACTAGTATCCACCCGTGCTACTCGGAATAAATTGTGCATTTTTATTTGTTTATATAATTTCGTTTTAATTTGCCAGTTTAAATCTGCTTGAATTGAAGTTGACAACATTTCGTCGAAATAACATTACAGGGGTCATGCGCTGGATACCCATCGAATCAAACCCAGATGTCTTGAATAAAGTAAATCTGTGTTTCGGTTTGATGCTTTAGTTCATACGCCAACTTGGTGTCCCTAAGTCGGTGGGCTTTACTGATGTGCTAGGCGTCGATCCCGTCTTACAGGCACTCGTACCGAAACCTGTGTATGCATTACTGCTCTTGTACCCGATCAATGAGAATGTTGACTCGCAGAAGATTGGTGATGTATCAGTAGATGAAAACTGTTTCTTCCTGAAACAGACAATTTCAAATGCGTGTGGAACGATTGCAGTCCTCCACGCATTGGCCAACATCAGGGACAAGATTGACACAACAAGTTTGTTAACGCAATTATTTTTGAGAGCATATTATATTGTTTTTCTTTACCCGAAAAATCTTTTACGAAGCGGTTTCAGGTCACATATCATTTAAATTTATTCAACATAGTTAAATTGACGGAGGCTTTGTGTTGTGGTTTGTGGAGGTGGGTCCTCTAAACATCAAAAGTACATTGAACGGCTTCATATTGTCCTTTTGAATTTGAACTTTTCCTTAGTTTCATGTTATGGGTCTTTTATGCTCTCATTTTCACTTAGTTAGGAAACATAATCTCGCAACATTGATGGGTGTCAGTATGCCAGGCATGTTCCCATACCAACTACAAACGCGAGATGCAGTAAAATATTGCATTGTTTTAAGGCATTGGCTTTAACATTCTTACCTGAACTTGATTACAACGTTGTCCAGCGCATTATTGTAGTCAAATATATATTCCTGTGTGCTCGAAATTGTCGCTTGTCGTACTTGTATGGTAAGCAATGCTGCTGTATCGAATTGATTTTCGAATCCACCATGTTACGTCATTTGCACATATGAAATTTGACACTACCGAGTGAGTTGACTCCATGCTTTACCGTGTTTGCCTCCTGTAGTCAGTCTAGCCAGTTAGTGCGTTAGCTGCGAACATTAGAGGCTCCAGACCCACACGAAAGATCGAACTTAGCTTTCGCTACGTCCTCATTTGATCGTCTCATCTAATTACCAGCATTTATTGCATTTGGGTGAGTATACATCAGGCCGATTTTTCCCTTAAGCCAACACATCGCCATCTGAATTGTTCGACAGTTGATAGGTTACGTTTCCTACCGAATATAATCTTTCGTTTGAGATACGGTTGGATAATCGAATTCATAAACTGTCATGATGGGAACCTCCTTTACTGGCAGTTTGGTTGCATGCCTATCCCAGGATTTTCAGTTGACTCAGATAAAAGCTGTCGTCCCTCGTTGCCGTTGTCGTCTAGGAGTCTCGTGGTTGACGCGAAATTCTGGACGTTTATTTTTTTTTGAAGTTTATCTTAGGACCTATTTCAGTTGCCTTCACACTTAACATGAACATTGGTTGCCGCATTTTCCTATGAAACTCGCCATCATTGCAGTGGTATCAGCATAGTTAAGATACGTAGTTCATTAAACATAAACTATCGATATATCATTGGCCTTCCAGTGTGGGCTGAAAAAAGCAGTATTTTACACGGCTGAGTGGACTTGATGCAGGAACAAAACGTTGATATTCACTATAGACGGCATCAAAATTACCTCTCACCAGTAACTGAAGTTAATTCTTTTTCATGGCTAACATGCTTAAATTATTTGAAACAGTAGTATAATAGAGCAGTCGAAAATGGTCTCATGCCACAGTCCTTGGCGCCCGATCGTTACGGTGGGCAGGTCTTGTACTACTAGACTATCAGGCGAAATCCTTGCAATGAAGTATGATGGAAGCCAGACCCTCCGGAAAAGGTATTCTGAAAGATTTTGTATCAGTTAAAGACGCCCCAGACTGTTCTTATCGGTCATTGCAATGACTAAGTTGATGATAGCCAGATGGAAGCCTGCAAAAGTAATAGGACCGTTGAAACAGTCTACGCTTTAATCCCTAACCGGCGTGCCTTTTCGATTACATGTAGTCTAAGATGTAGTGCAGCTCTCATATAAGTTTGATTATTCTTCCAATACCAGGGGACTATATGTTCCCTGTGGTGTTGAAAGTAGACATCTGCCACGAAGAAGCAGCTTAATGTAGCGAGATTAACAAACCTTTTTGTCATTTATGCAGATTTATCACTGGGTATCGCCCAAAACCTCGTTTTTTGACCAACTTTACTTCGGCATCCTTGCCTTCAAATTCTCCACAACGTGGAAAGGACACATAGAGACGTGTACCCATTGCCAATAACTTCTTTTAAGGGTATCTACCAACTTACCATAAAGCATTCGACATTATATAGTACATCACAACAACCGTGACTTTACTAATCTCCCTATCAAGATGCACAAATGAAGCTCTCGGTAACCAGCTTCCAGCGCAACTCCTCACCTGACAGAGTTGTTAGTGACCTCGTTGTGGTCGTGGTTGGAAAGATTCATCCTCTTGTAGCTTAGTGCGCTCCAGTCGTAATCCGACAACGACACCACAAACGGAGTTCCGGATGCATCGCTTACTGCCCAAACTTTAGCTTTGGTTGACATTCGTGTCATAGGGACTGGTATTTCCATGCACTTTCCAGTATAGGGCATAATAAAGGTTCCATAGTTCCCCCATTTGACCTCTGAACTGGTGTCTGGCCTGTAAGGCAGCGACGACAGCAATTTATCTGATAACGGTACGTTATCGCCATTTTGCTGTGTCGTCATCGGACTGGTATTTTATACGATATTCCACCTGCCAGACCTCAATCCTCGTCCTTTGAGCTCTACGGCCACTGATCCATGTCTGCCTGTTCGTCAACAAAAAGTCTTTTTTTCCCATTTAGTCTTTGTTTAATTGTGTTGCACCATCTGACACCTGTTAGCGCGCCCAATAGTCAGCAGCCAAATTGACAGACAACTCGCGTCTCATGGAGGTTTCAAGAACGTCCGTAAAGACAGCAAGGCCGGGGACAGTCGTTGAACTGTGTTTCTGTCCTACTGAACCGGTGGCATATTAACCAACCGGTCGCACTCGCTACTCTTCGTATTAGGCTCACTTTAAATGTTGGACCTGATCCCGTAATTGCCTTCAAAGGTCTTACAAAACGCCATGCCTAGGCTGTAAAGATCAGGAAATTCAGGTGGCTAGGTAGGGCGATATTTATGAAGACGACTATGACTTACAGGATCATAGTTTGTCATCGATGTGGCAGTTCTCCACTGGCTGCGCGAAAATCCTTGATGATCCGTTATTCCAGGCCCACAGGGGTCGTTTCAAGTAGTCTTCCAAGTCGAAAAGCAAGATGAGCCGAGAATTAATTGAAGCCTGGTTCTCGGATGGGAACTAAATCAAGCCATGTATCGATCTGGCTTCGGTATACACAGTCCTGCGCAGTAACCTCCAGACTTGCTTCATTGATCAATTATTGGCTTGTATCCCCTGTAAGTGTAGTCTCTTTCTGTTGCTGTTACTATCTCTGACTATGGAATTCTGCACGAGTTCAAAGCTCAATATACTAAACAGATAATTCTGACGGAAAATTTTGACGTAGCCCGTAGTTAGAGGAGTTAAGACAACCCTGATAGTGAACTATGGCCTTGTCTTACCGCGTTATTACTTTCCGAACTTGTAGATATGACATGGCTGAACAATTTTATCAAACAAACTCAAAGCCTTTCGCCAGCTGAACGTGGCGAAAAGCTGGAACGAGAGCAGGTATATGTGAAAATATTTGCTACCCGTTTTATAGGAGCTCAGCACAATGCACGAGGAATGCGCTATGGAAGGTCAGAGTGAGGTAAAAATCGGTCTCGTGCACTTTGTCTCGTAGGCTCCTGACGCGACGGCCAAGGTTGATCTACATTTTGTTACCTTCGTAAATTGTCACGGGAAGTTGATCGAATTAGGTAAGTGCTAAAACTTTTTTCTTTACTTTGCTTTACTTGCAACTGACGTTCTTTTTGTCGTGGCGTGCTGATTATACTCCAACATATAGACCACTCACGCTTAGATGGTATCTGAACCACCTGTTTTTTATGTGAAAGCTTGGTCCTTTATGCGCAGACCAGGTCATATGTAGCAAGCGTAGACGAGCTGCTTAGCTTTGTCAATTACTGCTCTTCTATCTCAGCACGCCGTAGGATGTCGTTTTTCACATCTCCTCGCCGGGCATTTTCGCAGACAAAATTGGCTGATCCCCGTGAATGTAGGGTTAACCTATCTGTCTTGATTGTAGAAAGGAAATAAGCATTTCCGTTTTGCCTTCGAGCAATCCGGGACTAATATATCGGAATCAGGCATCCCAATGTCCCTAGTCATTGTCATCATCACTTTTTGCGGTTTTAGTTCCTAAAACAAATAATTAATAGTTGTCTGTTTGGGCATTGAGGACGAATCAAGTGATTGCTGTGTAGTTGTTTACGTATACGGACAAGTTTAGTATGTGTATTTGTCCCCCCCTCTACTTATTCGAAGTTTGCCTTCGAACCTAACAGAATCGTTACCACCAACTGTTTGGGGCTTGCCTTGTGATTTGGGGACGAGGCACTATCAAATTTTGCACAGCCGGCGACTGCGTGCCAGTAGCATTCGATCGAACTTTTAAAGGTCGATGGTTTGAGTTCGTCTCAGGACGCAAGTTTGACGGCTTACACTCATGCTTTTCTTTTTGCTTTATTTCCTCTGTGGCTTCCATCTGTCTAGACGGCCGGCGCGAAGGTCCAGTCTGCCACGGCACAACTTCTGCGGATAGTCTCTTAAGCGATGCCTGCAATGCCGCCAAGAAGTTTATGGAACGTGACGCAGAAAACCTTCTTTTTAGTCTTATTGCCTTAACCGAGCTTCAGGACTGATATCCCCACTGCTGTCCTGGCAAACAACTTCCATAAGCATCCGTTTCCGATCTTGCTACTTATTATTTTTGCTTTCAGAGCATTCCGTCCCATTTTCACAACCTTTCACCTTGACTTTGTGCGATGAAGCATTCGTTTTATGAATTAAAGTAGTTTGCCTTTGGAAGTGGTAAAAAATGCTTTTATGTGTCAGCTGTAGGTTTTTGGGTTGGCTACCTGGGAAATTAGGTTCTACGTAAGTATTTGGTATTGACTTGGAGGCCTTCAACTCTAGTCAGGTGCTTATAAAACTCGAACCCTCGTAAGATCTACTCATATGTTAAGTGCGAAACACGAAAGGGGTTCTCAAAGTTTATGTGAATCGATAAAAGCATTGACTGGGTGCTTTATGCACGCTTTCAGTAAGGGAAATACAGCTGTTTACTTAGCTGGCATCTTGTAACTGATTAGCGGCGGTGGTGGTTGTGATGTGTAGACTGCTTTCACGTGCCATCATCTTGTAGCTGCTGGTCTTTCCTTGCGCTAAATTCCAAGCAGTTATCTACTCTTGCTTCCACCTTCAATCCTAACCCTCTTTTAATTTAGAGCAAGCTTACCTTCAACACTGGGACCCATATGCCCGTGCCCTGAGTGATGCACATCTTTATGCAGCCGGTTAAATTCTTCCATCGACAGTTACGTTATTTTCTGAAAAGGCATTTACGCCCAGTCTCGGAGGAACTGAGTTTTTCAAATTTGTTACCGTGAGGGAGGGGTGTTGGGGTTTGATAAAAGTTGGTTGTGGTGGGCATTTTGAAAGTACGACCGCCATCTCCACTTATTCCCACAGGTTGCAGCATAACAGTTCCGGGGGTGACACTAATAAACCCCTGAGATGATTGGGTGTTCGGATATTCCCACAGTTTTTCAGAATTTTAAGTTTTAGCGTTACAAAAATTCCCATCGACGGATTAAGAAGGCCATGTTACAAGCATACGTGTGCTTTCAATAAATTATCGTCGGGCTGGTATTTTCACGAGGAATAATTTTCGTGCAGGTGGGTTTGTAAAGTAAAGGGAAGGGGTAAGGAGAGATAGTGGGTTTGGTGGAGCCGTGCCAGAGGGAGGGCGTGGATGAGTACATGCAGGTAATCGACCGCTGGCCATGCTAAACTCCGAGCCTGTAGCAGGTTCCTTTTGCGCGCACAAGGGCATCTTCCTCAACTTGGTGGCAATCGCGCCTGCTATCGGTAGCAGACACTCAGCCAGTGATTCATGGGTACTTTTAGGGAGCTATATATATATATACCTTTGTGGAGCTTTTTTGGGGTCCACATGATTCCCGAAATCAACAATGTGTGCGTGAGAATACCGCTGTGTACGCCCTTAACTACCCCTCTTGTCAGCCATGCCGGGAGGTGTTCCCTTATTCTTTTGGATAGGTGCCGACTTCTGCAGCAAATGTAGCCTCAATAGGAGCAAATGCGCATGAAGGTGGTCTGAGCTGGCAAACTATCCTTGCCCTCTCCGTGTGACACATGGTTCTGCATCTTAAGTTTGATCAAGGCCTAGACACACTCCATTCAAGGTCCGAATATGAGGGGATCAGCATACCTATCAGAAAATAAGTTCCTTCGAGGAAAAACATTTAAAATTGTACAGCCATCGAAGACCAAGAGTGGGCATGTACACTGTTTCATTTGTAACTTTGTCCCGCGTGTGTTTAGCACACGCAACTGGGTAGACACCAATCTTACATCCTGCATGTTATCATATATTAAAGAGAGCCAATATCATGCTCCAGGCTAGGCGGTATTACATGCTTGGCAATTTATTTGCGAATCTGTGCAGGTTTTACTCATTCCCGCAGATATATAACAAGCGCCAGCTTGTTCTCAAAGTGCCTGCCATGACAGCTGAATTGGTCTTGGTCATTGCATTTCTCCATACAAAAATCGTGGGGCCTGCCTTGACCCGTTTATATTTTATTAGGTGGAAGACTGTCTTTCTTAACGCTTTTCTCGAGAAGGTTCAGGAACTCTCGTTAATAAGTCTCCTTGAAGAAGGAAGTTTTGCGTCTGACATTTCGGTCTCATGCCAGGGACGGTACTAGGCGAGAGGCTGGGTCATTAGATGCCACATCATCGAAAGCCCTCCCGCGTATGCAAAAAACGTCCTGCAAGCCGTCGCCTACCTTCCCGCCATGGGACAACCATTCTATGCCAGATGGTGAGACCGAAAGACCAATTAGCACGGCAAAATGGCCTATAGTCCTTCACCGGATTGGGTGTGTGGCGCTCTAAGATGTGAGATTGACTATAAACACAAACTGAGTTCGTTTACAGGATAAGTCAGTAGGATATTAGGAGCGATCTATTCGGTACACAGGGTAGGTTGCCGTGAGATGGATGTTGGCTTGTGTGGCAGAACAACGCGTCCTCTCAGTAGCGGTGTGCATGTTTACGGGGGTTTAGTGGGCACCTGTCGGGTAGCATCACACAGGTAGTATTTGGTTGCTCCATCTATCTCGTCTAGGTGGGGAATGCTCCTGGGGCCAACTCTAGCTGGTACCCAACCGCGCAACCGCAATGACCGGTGGTGTAAACTAGGTGAGGGTCTTCGGTGTTGTGTGTCTCCACACTCGGTACGTATGCTCCCTGCTCCTCTCTAACGCCCTCCATCTCCCCTCCTCTCTTTTACTTTACCTTCTCCCCTCACCCTTCCCGCAGGCGCCACATGCGTCAACAAACAGACATTAATCAACAAGCATGGCAGACCCCAACTGATGAACCAACTCACCGTGCTCTTCCAGGAGATGAGGCACCAATTGCCAAGTGGGAATTCCCGCTACGTCTGCTCCCTTCCCCCGCTCTTCCCTCTGTCCCGTCCTGCCTACACTTCCCTCCTCTGCGCTTTCCCCTCTCCACATTTCACAGCTCACTCCTCTCTCCCTTCCTACTTCTCCTCCTCCCCCTCCTCTCTCCCCTTTTTCCTCCTCTCTCTCTCCTCTCTTTTACTCTTACTTCTCCTCCTCCACTTCGCGCTCGCTCCTCACCCTTTCCTCCTCCCCCACGGTCGAATAAGTCCTACGGCGAGGGTGACATGCAATCACTTAGGCAGCCCAGGCGAATCAGTCATTCTGTCACTAACCCAAATTGTGATCCATAGTGGAGTTCTGTAGCCGCCTGGGATGACTAGGAAGCCGTATTAAGGGACAGTACTGCTTACCACCTCGCGGGGTAGGGGGATAGAAAAGGTGCCCTAAGCAAATGCTGGGTTTCATGATAGCTGCAGCAGACCATGGCTAACAGACTGCAATTGCATGGGGTCGAAAAACTAAACAATACCAACAACAACTCCACATGGAGTGGAGTGCTAGGTCCCCATGGTTTCATTGGCTTTAAAGAAAAGGCTCTTCTTCTCCTACGAACCTTCGCCGAACACCGCCTGATCCTGACCAACACCTTCTTCCGCCTCCTGATGCGGCAAAAGGCAATCTGGGTGCACCTCTGGTCTAGATACTGGCACCTTTTGGACTATGTCCTCGTCCTGAGGCGAGATCAACAGGACGTGCTGGTGACAAAGGCAATCCCCGGTGCTGACGGATGGATGGATCACCACCTCGTCATCTCCAAGACGAGGCTTCGTCTCAAACCAAGCAGAAGAACCTAAGGTAAACGACCATCAGGTAAGTTGAATACTGTTTTGTTGAATGTTGCTGCTCATCATCTCCATTTCAGCAACGAACTGGCCAACTAGCTAACCAACCTTCCAGTCGTCGACCCGGACACCTCCGTGGAGAACCGCTGGTGTCAGCTAAGAGACACCATCCAATCCACTGCCCTGGATGTCCTCGGCCGCGCACGTCGTCAGCACAAAGACTGGCTCGATGACAACGACGCAGCCGTCAATGCTCTGCTCGTCGAGAAGAATCAGGTACACAAGCCTACGTCGATCGCCCTACCGCATCAAACAAAACAGCCTCCTACCGACGTCGCCGCCTTGTAGAGCAACGGCTGCGGGGGATGCAGGATGCCTGGAAGACCCGCAAGCCCGAGGAAATCCAAGGGTACGCGGACCGAAACGAATGGAAGAAATTCGCCGCCACCAAGGCTGTCTACGGTCCTCCCGTAAAAGGCGCCGCCCCTCTTCTCAGTGCCAATGACAGGATGCTACTCACTGAGAAGACGCAAATCCTGACGCGATGGGCATAACATTTCCAAACCGTTCTCAACCAGCCCTCCAGCATCTCCAACGCCGCCATTGATCGCCTGCGTGAAGTGGAAATCAACGCCAACCTTGATCTCCCACCCTCTCTCCAAGAAACCATCAGAGCCATGCAGCAACTCTCCAGCGGGAAAGCAGCTGGCTCGGACACGATCCCTGCTGAGATTTATAAGCATGGCAGACCCCAACTGATCAACCAACTCACAGTGCTCTTCCAGGAGATGTGGCACCAAGAGCAAGTCTCTCGGGATTTCAAAGATGCCACCATTGTCCACCTCCACAAGAAGAAGGGGAACCGCTAAATCTGTGACAAGCATAGAGGAGTCTCGCTGCTGAACATCACTGGAAAGATCTTCGCCCGCATTCTCCTCAATCGTCTGAACGCTCACCTGGAGCAAGGACTGCTTCCGGAAAGCCAATGTGGCTTCCGACGACACCGAGGAAGACTCGACATGATCTTCGCCGCCCGCCAGCTGCAAGAGAAGTGCCAAGAGATATGAAGTCACCTCTACACTACCTTCGTGGATCTGATGAAAGCTTTGGACACGGTGAATCGTGATGTGCTGTGGAAAATCATGAAGAAATTCGGCTTTCCTGAACGTTTTGCGCATATGGTGTACCAGCTCCACGACGAGATGATGGCGCGCGTTACTGACAACAAGACAGTATCCTAAGCATTCGCAGTGACCAACGGGGTTAAGCAAGACCGTGTAATTGCACCTACCCCTCTTCAGTCTCGATTTTCTCTGCCATGCTAATGGACGCCTACCGTGTAGAACGCCCCGGGATCCGCATCGCCTACCGGATGGACGGCTGACTCCTCAACCAACGTCGGATGTACTTCCGCTCGCGTGTCTCCACAGCTACCATCCACGAACTTTTCTTCGTTGATGATTGTGCACTCAATGCAACGACAGAAGAGGAAATGCAAAGGAGCATTGACCTCTTCGCTGCCGCCTGTGACAACTTTGGACTTTCGCATCAACACTGAGAAAACGGTTATGACGCATCAGCCGCCGCCAATTCCATCTACTCCGCAGCTCACATCAATGTAAATGGTGCACTACTAAAATCTGTGGATACCTTCACGTACCTTGGCAGCAATCTCTCCCGCAGCACAAAAGTCGACGATGAGATCGCCCATTGGATCGCTAAAGCCAGCCAAGCCTTTGGACGCATGCAGAACGTGGCCTGGCATCGACATGGTCTCCACCTCAGCACCAAACTCAAAATGTACAAAGCTGTCATATTGCCGACACTGCTGTATGGAGCGGAGACATGGAAGATCGACCAGAAGCAGACGCGGAAGCTCAACCAATTCCACCTCAGCTGCCTCCACACAATTCTAAAGGGGAGATGACAAGACAGGATCCTGGACACGGACGGGTTGGAACGAACAGGCCTTCTCGGCATTTACGCTCAGTTGAAACAACTGCAACTGCGCTGGAGCGGACTCCTTGTGAGGATGGACGACGAGCGACTACCCAAACCACTCTTCTATGGGGATGACGCCACGGGTTCTCGTCGACAAGGGGGTCAAGACGAGGCTACAAGGACACTGAAGACCTGACTGAAGTAACTGCCGATCAACCCGAGGACCTGCAAGGACCTCGCCCGGAACCGACCGGCCTGGAGGAGGACAGTGAAGACAGGGGCCGCGATCTATGAAGCCAACCGGATCGCCGCCGCCAAGCCAAAAGAGCGGTACGAAAGTCCACAGTGCCCCGGACCAACACCGCCAATTCCCAAGCCCACCCAACATGCCCGCGCTGTCAACACACCTTCCGTGCGCGAATCAGCCTGATCGGACATCTTCGGACACAATGCACCAACAATCCGACAATTCCAACTTCTACGTCAAATTCTGCCAACCCTCCTTCGGACACACTCATCATCAACCCTGGCGCCGATCACGACGATGAACACTCCTTGCCCCACTCCCGCCACCTCCGACTACCTTCCACCTGCTACCTCCACCACCACCGCCCCACCTGTCCTCATTGCGATCGCACATTCACCTCACACATCAGCCTGGTCGGTCACTTCCTAATCTATTGCTCAGAGACTGACGAATGAGTGACTGGAACACCAAAACAAAGCAGAGAACACTGCCTCCAATGCCGTCACTGCTCCCGCGCATTCACTCACTGCATGGGCCTGCTCGGTCACATGTAAGCAGAATCCACCGCGAAGCCAACACATCTTGCGCACCCAGCAACACTTCGCATAGTCCTCCTATGAGCTTGACTACCAGTACCAGCAGCAGAGCCCTTAGACTCAACACCTCCCGACCCATCCTGTCCTCCTCCTCACTGCACATGCACATCACGCATCGGCCTGGTAGTTCACTTGCGAATCCGTCGCAGAGACTGGCGAACCAGTGCCAGGAGCACCAACATACACCCGCCGCAGCCAACTCAACTGTCCACACTGTTCATGCACATTCACACATCACATGGGCCTATTAGGTCACATGCACCTCCATGATAACCTGCGGTAAACCACTGTAGCCTATACCACAACGCTACATCTCTTCTCATCAGCCTCTGCACTTCACATGATCACACGCAATACCACAAAAACATGCTCTCAGTCTGCATAACTGTTTGAGAGGCAAGGTCGATCCTCGGCTCCTTCTCCATGTAGCTCCTCTGCTGCATGTGTGATCTGAGCTTGAGAATATCATGGAGTGATAAGCACAGTGGGTTGGAATTTTACCAACTTACAATTACTCTCAGACCTCGCAGTCGGTTCAATGTGTGTTTTGTGGAGTGTTTGACTGAGAGTCGGGCTGCGATGGCTCCTTAACGTGACCTCTGGCTATCTCACACCTGTGAGATGTGAGCCATTCAACACCCTATTGTGTGAAATCCTGGTGCTTGTGTTTGGGGGCCATATCGTGTACGTAGTACGCGTAGACGACGTCACCAGCAGCTGCGCCCACTTCTGCATCAGACAACTGACCGGCTCTGACAGTGGTTTGATTGTGGGGGAGAGAGTGAGGTCGACAGCTCAGCGCATTTTCCTCACTATAAAAAATCTGACTCGCTTGAAACTATCACGGTGCGCTAACAGCCGTGGCTTGGAAGGTTGCCAACTGACGGAAACATTTGGACCACGTGGTCAACCCAATGTGTGTTTGGTATGGAGTGGCTTACTGACGGACTGAGAGTCAGGCTGCAGTGAATCCTTCTTACTGTGGCATTTATGGCATTTCCACTCAGTGGGATCTGAGTCAGACGGGGTGGTACGCCAAGGGGCGACTCCGGTCGCGTCAGTTACCTGCGTCCTCTCTCAAATCCGGTTTTCGTGGCTCTGCCATGAAACGGGATCCAGGTGGTGGAGGATGAGAGAGTGCGGTAGCTGCAGCAAATGTCTACTATCAGTTAACTCTAATCCACGCGCAAGTCACCGTCCCTGCACCACCATGGTGTGGAGCATACGGTAGATATCGTTGGACTACGACGACCAAAATGCGTGGAGAAATGAAAGATGGTGAACCAGGGAGAGAGCGCTTTTAAGTGTTTTATCAGGACTTTATCTCTGAAATACGTGAAATGGGCGAAGTTTCTGGTAGCGAGCGCTACAAGGGGAAAAATAAAACGAGGAAACTGAAAAGTAAATCGTTAGTCTGAGCGCCGGTTGGCATTGCTAGTCGTGGAGCCTGCAAGAAGTTCCAGTGACTACTTAAATGCTGAAGAAACCACCGTCCGGTTGTCGTGTGTAACCACCGTTTGTCTCCTGTAAGTGTACACCGGCTAAAATATAAAAAAAATAGTTGTTCGTAATGCGTCTTCCCAAAATATTGAGATTTGCATGCGAGTCACTGTGTCATTTCAAATGTTTGTAGAGGAGACCCGCCACAAGACACTTCAGCTCAAGGAACGATTAACTTCAAGACTTCATAGGTTGTTGCTTCGACACTCTACATACAAAAAAATACAAATATCCAATGGCCCCTGTTCAGTATGCGCTTCAATCATGTGACCAGACGTCGTGAAACAGTCTTTAAGCAAGCATTATTGGTCCTCACGCGGTCAAACTACAAAACGCGTGTCTATTATGTAGTTCCCAAAAGCTGGCATTCGCACCGGGGTGACTCACGTGAGTAAGGTAAATTCCTAGGGGATCGACGTATTTACTTTGTTCTCGCCAGGCTTGACCGCGTGAGTATCTTTGACCAATCAGACGAGCGGCTTCCTGCCCCCCACAAGAAGTGTAATATTCCACCCACGAATCAATCAATATATGTATCGATCAGGCCATGAGCAGGCAAATCAGTCATAATATGGAAAGTTATTCTCGGCAAATTGGAGTTAAATATTTGCTGAGCTGTATATTTCTTTAAACATCGAGGGTGGGCTAACGCGAGACTTCAAAGCATCTAATGAATGTACATCTCATCTCAGAGATCAGTTTACTGTCTTTTTCTTCTAGTCAATTATTTGGACGTCAGATTTTTTAAGCATTTGGAATACATTTAGGCACCAAACGTGCAAATGTTTGAAATTCCTCTCCTGTCGAAAAACTTCCATGTACGCTCAACTGAGGTCCCGACGACTGTCAAAATACTTGTCACACACATTGCCGATTAAGACCGCCGGTAATCGATCTTACAACGTGGGTTCAAAATCATTTGGATGCTGGTTCAGGATTTTAATCTGTGCCTGCGCAAATATACAATGACAGTCACAGGGGAACACGCCAACTGCTCAACAATCCTTGGAGAACTGCTGACAAAATGGTGCATCATATGACATAAACGTCAACCTGATTGCTAGTGTTGTTTGCGACCTCTCTTCCAAATACTTTGCAACGGAGCACGTACATATCCTCAGCCAAGCTGCTTGTTTAAAAACAACTGACGCCGAGCTGCAAAGCCGGTCGTCTATTAAGCTTACAGTACTGAATAAAGCAGAAATCTGATAAGACAGGAAATACTTTCCGAGCTGGTGATACAAATAGCATTACAATGCTCGCACCGGCAGAAGGTATAACATTCCACACTTTGAGGGTAGACAAAATTGTGACAGACAGTTGTGCTGAACAAGGAGGAATGTGTCAGCAAATTCGAAAGACGCGGAAAAAATAGGACTTTCCCTGTTCCTCAAAAAGACAACCCAACAGGGCAACAAGCAGTATCAACTCTCGTTAATGAGCGCTCACCGATCGGTAACGAAACTCACTCATTCCGCTTTGCCTTAGGGCTCATTCTCGAGTCCTGCCAGCATCCGCACAGCGTCTAGTAGTAGTAGAGGCAGATGCACAATGTTGACAAAGACAAGGAAGACTGGAATGGCCATTTGTGGCTCATAAGCCGTCATCAGCTCATTTTTTATTCGCGTAAACACGTCCAGTGTCTTATATGTATGTCTGGCACTACCTCTGGAACAAGAAGAGTTGAAGGTAAGAAGTTGGCAAACTAAGTCCATTTGAGGCGAGGTTCGAGAATGGGCCCCAAGACAGAGCGGGACGAATGAGTTCCGTTAACGATCGGTGAGTGTTCATCAACAAATGTCCATATTCCCCATCTAAACCGACAAGACATTGAGCCTGTGGTTCAATGGTTAGAGCGTCGCGGGTTAGAGCCTCGGGTGGGCACCACCTGGAGTTGGATATGACTCGCTGATGAGCCAGGAATGGCCATTGCAGTCTCCCTAGTATTTGTCGGCATCGTTGAAAGTGAGCAACTCTGTAAGACTTCGGAGAGTAAGTAACATGGCTATGGTCAACTGATGACACATGAATGCTGCAATCGAGAGATTCGTGTTCCCCCTAAGGTCCACAGGACATTAAAAATTCTTACGACTGATTATTGCTCTTGGCGGAACCTCCACGACTAGACTACCTAAATGGATGTTTCAACACTTTAACGTTCTAACCCAGCCCTCGGAAATAAAACTGTTGACTGGGCACATAAAATTCACAGAATATCTCTATGGAACTCTATTTCCAAACGATAAGATTATGTTGTCCCTTGACATGACGTCAATTTTTACCTCCAATGCAGAATATTTCGCGATTGAAGCCGTCCAAATTGTGTTGGAAGAATATAACCACGAATCGGATGAAAATTTAAAGGAATGCACTTTATTTATCGTCCCAGCAACTGCTTAAGGGCTTCCTTCATCGTCAGTGAAGCGTTCAGCAATTAGAGGCCCTGGAATTTAATAACTCTCAATCAGTATCCAGGGTAGGAAGGAATAGTTGGGATAGTTTATATGGCCTCCCCATTGCACATTCATTTTAATGAATGCGTTCTCAGGCAGCTTTCCCAGTCTGACCACAGTATACTTCATCGCAGGCAACGCATGGGAATTTGTGACCGATTAATTTCTTACCCAAATAGTCAAATCCGTACGTAATATAATCGTTAGCTGTTGTACCACTTGCATTTGCTTGGGAGCATAATTGGAACTTCCTAGTTGGTTTTCATTTGACTCTTGGTGTCTCATGCATGGGGGTACAACATCTTTGGGTTAGCTATCATGGAAAATAATTCGAAAAATTAGCTAGGCGTAATTCGGTGTTTTGCTGGATTAAGCAGCTTGTCAACAGCACTTCGTTTGTGAGAAAAAGGAGTAGTTGCTCTCAAAAATGTAGAATGAAACTCACATACATTGCTTTGCGGTAAAATGGTGCCAATAATTCTCCGTAAGTCATTTACTCAACGAAAACATATAGAAATTGGAGTATTTGTCAGCGTCCCCTTACGTGTGAGCTGAATTCCCTGAAGTTTGGAGTTAATAATACTGTAGTGTGTTCAATCAGGAATCGGAACATACCAATTTACTGTATCCCCGAAGCTACAGTATTATGTTAAACTGCGAATATTACGTGTTTATTCTGCAGTAGTTGGCGGATTTTAGCCCTAATATTCATATCAACTTTCGAACTCAGCCTGAAAATGTTTCTTGCGAAGGATTTACGTCAAGTTCGCACATTAATTTATTCGGAAATTAAACATGGCCGGGTAGAAACGGGTGTTCATATAGCAGCAAACGCACGAGGAACAATGGGGGACCCATTGATGAGCTGAACCCCGCGCAGCTGCGTCAGACGCGGGCCTAAGATCGATACAACACGCTGTGCTGCCAGTAGGGTAATAATTGTGTATTTGAATGGAAATGCAGAGAGGCGCAGTGACCAAACAGGCGTTTCGTCTATGTTTTTCGTGTCTCATACCGACACTAGACGTCTCTCTGACACTCATTTGACATTGAACTGTTTAACTTAACTGCTTTGTTCCTTTTGGAGCCCTAACGTAGGGCTTCTTTTATTCTTTTTCGTCCCCAATTCTCTAGAGGTAGGTGATCATACTCCGGAGTCTTTTGGGTTGCAAACAGCTCTTTTGTGCTTCGAAAAAAATCTTATGAACTGTCTTTCCTTATTTTTCAAAGCCAAGTATCAAATAGCATGTACGGGTGTACTCTTCTGTGCAAACTGCGTCAGCTTCAAAATTTTAGAATCATTGAAACAGTTTACTCACTGATGGAGTTGTCCGTTTTGAACGGATTGGGCTTCGATGGGCTCTCCCAATACCGGAAGGTTTTCGGTTCGGTAGTCTTCGTAATAGGTTCTTTATGCTTGTATGGTTGCATTATCCGCCTAAAGGGACAAAAAGAGTCAGTGACAAGTCTGCTCTTTTGTGCAGAAACAAACACGTCCGCTCTCGGTGGGAGCTCTGCCATATATCAGTCAAGCGTTTAGTCAGCAATGTTTGCCATTGCGAAACTTCCCTCGAGAAGGATTTAAGAATACTATTTTTTGAGCAGACGCTTTCTTTTGATAAATTATCATCATCATTTATAACACGTGGCCATTGGAGTGCTTTGCAAGGTCCCACCACCAAACCACCCAAAACAGCTAGGACCGACAGTGCCTATATTCGGGACGCCGGTAGGAGCACAATAGGCGGGTCCTCGATTAAATGATTAAATCCGAGAGCCTGTCTTGCGGGAACCTTGGTAATAGGAGTTTTATGGGTGGGGCAATAGGATACCAAAAAATAGTGAAAGTAAATAAAAACCGAAATTTATCAATAAACATAAAGTTTAAATAATGTGAAAATAACCCGCGCAAAAATGAAAAAGAAACTGTAGGTATCCAATGAAATGAAAGCTTAGTAAATAGTTGTCCCATTGAAAGCTCTGTAAATAATTGTCCCACGGTCAGCCCGGTGAACTTTAGCTTTACAAGACAACCTACTGTAAGCTTTTAAGTAGCAAAACCAATAGCGTTTATTGGGACCCGCCTATTGTGCTTCCACCGGGACGACGCCTATCGCAAAGCTGGGCCTCTCACGCGTACCAATGGCCGTCTGATTCTCGGCCAGTCACAGTTACCCAAACCGACCAATGAACTTCCAGTTCCACACAGACATGCTCTTGCTCAGGACTCTATGCCGACTCGCACGCAGGGATGCCGCACTCATGGCGCCGGAGTTGCCCTCCTATTGTTGTGTATTGAGTGGCTGAGCAGTGGACTGAGAGTCTGACAGTGATTGCTCCTTCTTCCCCCCTGGTTTTGGCAATCCTGGTGTGAGTTTCAAGGGCACTAGGTTGCGCTTTGTTGCTTGCAGACGGGTTCACCAGCCCTGTCAGCCACTGCGCCCACACGCGCATCAGACCAGTGACCGGCTCGGACGGTGGCCTGATCCTGTAGGTGGGGGAGATAGTGAGGTTGACGGCTCAGTGCATTTTCCACACTATGAAAAACCTGACGCACTTGAAGCTATCACGGTGCACTAAAAGCCATGGCTTGGAAGGTTGTCAACTGACGGGATAACTCGGTCCCCGGACTGAGAGTCAGACTGCAATGGCTTCTTCTTAATGTGGTCTTTATGACACTTCCACTCAGTTGGGATCCGAGCCACCCCCATTTTTCTTGTCGTGCCCTTGTTTGTAGTGGAACACAGTGCGTGGGCCTGCGCCCTCTCCCCTCTCCGGTCTTTTTGACTGTCTTGACACCGGGCCCCGGTGGCGGGAGTGGAACAGAGAGTGAGGTAGACGCAGTGCAAAGTCTGTTCTCCCTGTAATCTACTTTACACGCATGTCATCATCCCTGCACCATCATGTTTGGGAAGACACGGTGGACATTGTCGACTTACAACGGTTGAACTGTCACCTATTTTCGAACCGTTGTTGAGAGAATGCAATATTCTCTCAACTGGGCATCGGGCCCGAAGTTCGTAGTGGCTAGTCTCACTATGGCTTATACTAACCCCTCCCAGGCACAACTCATTAAAAACCTTTTCCTACCTTAACTTGCCATCATCACCTGGCTATGTAGATTCTATCTCTAATTATTCCCACCATCATACCCCCTAAACTACACCTGTGTGAAAAGGCTGGGTGTTGCGCGATTCATCTTGTTACCAAACATATTTTAATTGAACCTGTACTGGCCTGATTAAGATGTAGCGATAGTAAACGTATGCGCTGAATGTCGTCGATAGGAATACATACATCATTCAAGGCGCCGGTTGCAATACCTTTGTGGACCACTAATTAGAGGGGTTGTTTTTTTCCAATTATCGGCAAATATACAGTCTGATCGTTCTCTAAGCGCGTTTATTGCGTATGAGACTGGAAGGAACATTCTTCCTAGCCTATTACGCCATGGCTAGAACTGCTTTAATCTGTCTGAAAAATATCCAGCCTTCTTGATGCTGTAGGCACGCCAAAGACGCCATCCAAGGCATTGGAAGCTGTGCACCTGGTCTTTCGGCAATCCGCCGTCGATTTTGCCGACGCGACCGCTTACCAAAGCCGCCTAAAGCCCCCTGCTAGTCAGTTGCTTGGGCCGAATATGAATTTGCACCAGAGCATCGAACGTTTGAGGTCAATCGCCGCTGTGTCCTCCGTTGATTAGCTACAGGTGGATGAAACCCAGACGCCCGCCTGCGATTCGGTCCGGAGCTAACAAACCTCTTCAGTTGAAATCCAGACGACGCCTGTTGCAATCGGCTGCTGAGTTGCATCCGTGCTCCCTTACCTCAGTGAAGGGTTGCCAAGCAGCCCCGTCCTCCAGTCTTCTCGCGTTATCGAACCATTACAGCTCGGCTGTATCATTTCAGTAACTGAAGCCACTGTCCACACCTCGAAATATAGAGAATTTTCAAGGCGGCTACTGTGTAAGCGAAGAGGCGAGTTCCAGGGAGGACGGAAGGAGGGAGGGAGGCATGAGTCCGACGTTTTGAATTCTCTCACAAACATATCATCAGAGAAATTCGTAGAAAAGAGATCGGGAAACTGTTTACGCCACTCTTCCCCAGACGCACAGTGTACGAAAGACATAACCTCCTAACCATGTCTAACAAAATATTTTATGATTGGTTGCTTTTTGTACCAACACACGTCCATGGCATTCCGTCAGCCAGTCAGGAATAAGTTTGTGGGTTTCCAGGTTTCCTTAGCAGTTGTTTATAAAGCATCCAAATTGATAGGCATATTAATACATGACTCCTCTGTCTCAAGGAATTCGCAGATTCTGCCCTCCTGTCCTATCGGAATCCTGTCGACTGCTTATGCAATTTACAAAGGTCTTATAAAGAAACCTATCGTACACTCGTGAGTTAGCACGTCGGTGTAGGTTACAACATGAGTAAGAAGAAGAAGGTATTTCTAAAGTCATGGTTCCCTGGACGCCAAAACCATTCACTTAGTGAACTGTTTTAAGTGTGGCAAAGGTACTGGAGCTCACCAAACAAGACTGCTGAATAAACACCAGATAAAGGTAACGCATCAAGCTAAAACTGCTTTGGACACCCTAAATGTTGACTACCTGTTATTATTATTGCTGTTGTTGTACCTGTTGTGGTATAGCCTTTTGCGTCCGAACCACGAAACTTGTATCTACACGCATGCAAGAACACCAGCTTGCAATTAGGAGATGAGATCATTTATCCCAAGTGACCATGCACACCCCACGGATCCCATGGAGTGGGAGTTCCATAAAGGCCACATTATAAAGGAGCCATTGAAACCTGACTCTCAGTCCACCAGTCAGTCACTCTACACAAAAGGACACATTTGGCTGACCACGCAGTCCGAGTTATCCCACCGACATAGTTCGCGAACTATGTCGGAGAGACCGGTAAGTAACTACAGACCCGCATGAGTGAGCACGTAAGGGCCGTAAGAAGGATATATATATGCGGAATGCGACGTCACGCGTGCTTAGCCAGACATTTTTAACACCGCCGCTGTAAAGTGCCCTATTGCGACTTTTCCCCATTGTTTCCATCTCGACCAAATGGACAAAATCTGCAATAAATCGGACAAACCAATCGTGACTTTTCCACAGCGCCTCCCGGTCACCTCGTTATGGAATTGCTACTAGGGATACAGCCGTATTTTTGACTTTTGTGACAATACAGATGACGAGCCGTTTTTTAAAAAAATCGTTGAATTTATGTTTAACCCTACTGCAATTGGTTCATTCATCAAATAACTATAAAGGTTCTTTCATAGTCACCTACCCATGTCTTCCAATGCACGTTTCCGGTTGGGTGGCAGCCTCTTCAGATGTTTTGTTCCAGTCTCTGTGTTGGTTGTATGTTGATCGCAGACGACGCTCGAGAAGGTCTGCAGGAGCTTCACAGTCTTTATACTTATACTTTTATGGAGTTACGTAAACTTTTAAATTAAGGCATCCTACGGCTTTACGTGTAGATGTCAGCGTTGCAGTGTATGCTACACGATCATGCCAGGGCTCCTTGAATTCAAAAGATTCGGGGTTTAACGGTGGTTTGCAAAAATCACACTGTTTGTCATCCATGCTCCTCTTGAGGCGGCCTCCACCCAGTATGGTGGGATTGTGGCGGCAATCCTGAGCCGGTCGATTCACTATTCAAATGATGCCCTCCTTCCCACGTGCAGTTTGGATGGTCAGTTTAAAAACAAAGGATCTTTTACTGATAAACTGTTAGTAGCCCGTTTAATGTAAAATATCCAGTAAAAGGTTGCTGGTCAAACGAGCGATGGCCGTAAAGTGATACACAACTGAGTGATCACAAATTATGGATACAAAATTAGTAGATTTCTTGCGCATTTAAATGTTTTTGACTTCAAAAACATTTCCATTAGCCCATATTGTACGTGGCCCCGCCTTCCTGACTGACAAGCGATACAAAATTTTCTGAAAGTGTAGGTCAAGCTTTTGGATAAAAAAAAATCAGATAAGCACAAATTGGGAGTGGAGGGCCATGTTCATGGTCTTTTAAATTTGTCTAACTCTCCATAATTTGGCTTTGCTCGTTCTGGGGTGTTTAATTTCAAACAGCTTTTAAGTAACATTTCGTATTAGCGGTCTTACTTCGACTTCTCCGCCGGACTCCCCTATCGCTGCACACCAACACTGATCCATTGTATTCTGCTTTCTAAAACTGACCGTCTTGGCCGAAATTCACAACCTCAGCTGGAAGGATACCAAGGAGTGCGAAACCCTGCATTTGTGTATGGCTGGCTGATGACTGCATGCAGTATAACATGCGAAGAATGTAATTCAAGGTGTGTTGTTGAAACGGGCGAACGCCTCGCTACAAGATTGCACGAACAGCAGTTTGTAATCAACTGCAAGGATAAACTGTCTATGACCACATACACCAGCAGGAGCACAATTGCGCCTTTGCAAAAGAAAGTGTGAGTGGACGAACAAATGATAAGATGGTCAGCCTGATGTTGGGAAGTTGGTCCTTAACTGGCCCGCCTACCAGGTGCTCCGTACAAGGCCCCAGACAGTTCAGAGAGGACCAATAGGACGGGCGAGAAAAGTCGCACAGGGTCAACAGCAGACACCTGCGGAGGAAAGAGGAGGCACCGACTGGGAGCACGTGACCAGCGTGGCACTATCTGGTCAACGCACCTGTGAAACCGAAAGCAGTAAGTACGGGAGGCAACAGCCGATCAGTCTTATGAGGAAGTTGGGGTGACAAGCACGCTGACGTAGTGGCAACCATGACAGCTCTGGAGCTGACACGTCACACGAGTCCGCCATTGGTCGATAGCGGAGAGGCCGAAACCAACAAACGGCCAACGGGCAAGCCAACATGCTTGCGTAGACCACGGCTGTAACAAGACGCAGGCAGTGAGGCGGAACAAATCAAAGTCCACGGGAAGAGTAAGCACGGTACTCTGGTAATGGAAACGGGAGTCTCCAAAACGTCAGTTTAAATATATCTCGACTCATGAATGCGCTTTTTTCTTCTTCTCCTTCTTCTTCTTCGGCTAATGAGCCAGAAATGGCAATTCCAGTCTCCCTGGTCTTTTTGGCAATGCCAATTTACCGTTATGTGGCTGCTGGCGGTGCTCTAGAGTGGAACCCAAAGCAGGAAGGGACGAGTGAGTCCCGCAAGCGATGTATGAGCGTTCATCATTGAGAGACTAGAGTTTTTAGCCAAAAGTGATGAACAGTATTCGGAAAGCAAATGAGTAAAACTACTCCCTCACATGAACTCGATGGAATTATCTCAGTGACCAATGAGACGGGATCTGCGCCCCTTGCCTTAGCTGCTTGCGGCCAAAATTGACGGAATAATCAGTTTCGAAAAGGCCCGATTTTCTATAATTGCCCTTTGACGGTGACAAAATGTCAAATACCAGCAATCGCCGGTTGCAATGCCCCACTGAAAGGACATACAGTGCAGTAGAACTTATATTCAGGAATTCTACTAAAGCTACCCCAATTCAATGGGCAAAGGATGTCTTGCAGGTGCACGCACCCCAAACGATGTTTATTAAATTCACATGCATATGCGGATGCAAGTACCTTGGGCGAAGGCAAAGGCGACTGACAACCAGGGCAGTTGAGAATTGGCCAAAATGGCCTTTTAAAACAGGAAAATAAAATACCTCGCTCTTCGATCAGGAAACATCCCCTAGAGAGCGGTCACGGTGGTGAACCCCAAAACAGTATTCCGAATACTTGCTCGGTCACAATAAACTCACACATTGCGCTTCCTACGGTGAGGGAAACCTCGCCTATGCAAACAGCTAAACGATATAGCAAATTCAACTTGCCGTGGTGATCCCCAGGCGTTAGCTTTATGAATTCCTTTTCAAGTTAACTTTCCTCCTTTTTATTGATTAGTCTCTGTGCCTTCACCAATGATCTCGCTGTAGCGCATTGAGTTTCTTTGCAAATTCAAGTTGCTTTATGTGTCTTATGCTTTATCTATATTATTCAGCAACAGGTCGCAGTTGACAAGGCGTCACGAAATTTGCGGAGTCGAAAAATCCTTTATCCCTATTACTCCCCAGAACTCGCCCATTCGCTAGTAACTACCGCGATGCGAAGTGTCGCCAAATCAAATCAGGAGTCAGAAAGTCAGTATTAGTAGAACAATCTCTATGCTGCGTGGAAGAGCACAAGGAGTTCAGTAAGCAACAGTTGTGAGCCAATCGATTGTGGTGTATGCCCTTGAGCCATGCCCGACAGCGGCAAATCAGCGAGGGGCAAAATATCGATCGATATCTCGATGTCCCCAAGGTGATAGCTGAGTCGCGCGAGTTGCAAGCTTTCAATTGGCCGCGCTGTTTAGACTGTAACACAGCAACTACGTATATTTTACGACGTATTAGTGGTTCTGACTCGATATTTCGAAAATAAGCCAGTTGTCAGGGGAACCTACATAGCACTTTCCTATAAGGATAGGCTTTTCGAAAAAAAAAACGTTTTCTTAAGCTTAGCTGAGAAGTTTGAAGAAGGGTTTAAGCAAGCAAGTGTGCAAAATTGCTTTCCACTAGAATCTGTATGAGGATAGGTGATATGGAGGTTCTCACACGTTGTTATGGCATTCGGCTGGAAATCTGAGGTTAAAATCACAGTTGAACAGTCCGAAAATTTTACCCAAACCTATGCATACAATGAAGGCTTTAAAAATCTAAAAATAATTAAGTCTCGAATCGAAACCAAATAGCATATTTGGAATAAATTTCCAAAAGGCCGACTCAAGGTGGTGATCGCACGCCACCTCAACCCCCCATTAACATTCACACGCACTCCATGTGTTTGCCATGACATTTCAAGCGTCGATTCCGACGAGGTCCACCGTGTGCGCCGCAGAAGGGTGGTACAGGGACGGTGACTTGTGCACAAATTAGTTTTAAGTGATAATAGACTTGCACTGTATCTACCACACTCTCTCTTCCCTCACCCACCTATGCCCGGTGTCACGACAAAGTCAGGAAGACCGGAGGTGGGATCGGGCGCAGGTGGCGGGTGTGGCATGAGCCTGCATCTACGCGGGCCACCCCACCGCCCCCGCGCATGTTTAGCATTTGTTTTAGGAGCGCAGCCCGAATTGTGTCTGCCGTGCCCTGATCTAGCCCCCCCTGTTGTTCCGTCGCATCTACCATGCGGCCCGTTTATGGGTCACGCATGCGTAACATAAAGAGAGCGCTCACGCCCTGCTCCGATCTGCACCCCAACTCCAACGTGCGCAACACGTTGATTCCGTCATCCAGGTGGCGTGGGAGCGGAGAGTGTGAGTAACCCTTCCTCTCTATCCATAGCTCACGAATCGATTCTCCATGTAGAGACCTGAATGATAAATTACAGAAAACACATGTTTGCCAATTGACCTTTCAGTTATAAAAGAGAAACACCCTGTCTATAAGTCGGGAAGTCACACTACAATAACCTATTGCAAATGCTATGGTTCGAACGGCGCACTCGACGAAGTTCACAACTACTCTCGATAAGGTAGCAGGCGCTAGTTATGCAGATCATCCAAGATACAGGTTATTTCAGGTCGCGTAATAATTCACCATTTTATTACTTAAAATCTTATAAATTAAGATATTTTACTCAGATATCCCACTGATACCTACCACCTATACTTTCCCAGCCACTTTCCACTGAATCACCTTTACGTTTGGATAGGAAACCAGAGGACTTGATTTAGCGTCGAGTCCCACTTCCTCTACTCAAGCGTTAATTTGCTGTTTTAGTGATCCCCGACCACTTACTTTTTTTCTATATTTCACTGGATTTTTAAAAGAGCATATCTTTACACCCGACTGCTTGGCCGTCGGTTTCGACTATGTCCGCCGTTTGCCGCACAAGATGGTACACGGGTGGTGACTTGCATGTTCATTTGGATCATACTAGTCTTGCACTTTAGCTGCATAGACTGCACGCACGGATGCAGGATAGAGCGCAGATGGCTGGCACGGTCGGAGACACCCCTAAGCGAGCCGCCAGGCCTGGCCACATTGAGAAGGAGGCATTGCGGCCTGCCCTTCAGTCCATCAGTTGGCCACTGCACACAAACACACTCTGGACTGACTGCAATTCTGAGCTGCCTCGTCAGTTGGTAACCTTACAAACCACGGTGTTTAGAGCACCGTGATAGTCTCGGGCTCGGATCGCATATGCGGCAGAGGAACCACATGGCAAAGGAGCCGAGAACCACTCTTGCCAATTAAAATACATGTGTATGCGTTTTGGTGGCGCTGGGCGTGGTCATATGTGATGTAGGCGAGGAGAAAAGCGGTGGCGTGGTATAACCAGCGCGGTTCTACCGCATTTGGCGCATGCGACTAGTGGCTGTGCGTGGACAGTGCGGAAAGCCGAGGTGGGTATAGTGGGTGTATGTAGGTGCTCCCGACACAAAGGCCGGTCCCACCACCTTTCCCGCACTTGTAGACTCTCCGAGCGGTTCCGTTCACTGGTAGGTATGTAGGGAGCCATGCGAGGTATGGTGTGAATGGTTCATCGGTGTGCATCACACACGCAAGCGGTAATAGCTCAAAGCTCACACAAGCTTTCCAAACGCTTGCCAACAAAGCCCATGTGCCACCATTGGCCCTTTTTTGGCTCAGCGCTGCAACCAGTACGCTGAAGATGAGCGGGGGCAGGTACAAGTCATCCCAACTCTGGGCTGCGTCGCATCTCTCTTGCTAACTCTTACCATAGCATACAATGCTCCGTTGTTGCGACCAACACAAGACTAACAAAAACTTAAGACACATATAATTGTGTCAGATACCTAGCAGTCCCTAAATCCACTCGTAACCGCATTCATTGAGAATGTTTATCTTGCTAACTCGATGCCACGCTCAGAAGGAGTAGTAGCGGACTGACCATCAGTGCTGATAAGGACGAAGTTTTGCAGTCAACAGTCAAACTTCCAATTTCTTACCGTTAGCGAGTCGCAATGGTTTCAAGCTTCACAGAAATATATTAATGTGGAATGTACCTTGATTTACCAGGAAGAGCGACTCTGCAACTCTCGCGGGTACTTGCACGTGCGCATCAGTCCTAGTTTGGTTCTCTGCCAATCACGACTGCCCAACCTGGCCAATCATCTTCAAGACTGGCTCGCCCATGCCCTCGCTGCAGGGGCTGGGCCGACTCCCCCACAGTCTCACTTGCGGAATGCCGCGTTTGCGGGGCCGGACGTGTGCCCTCGCTCTGTCCGACTGACGTCCCATTGCATCTCCCCAAATTCAGGATTGGGCCTGAAGTTCGTAGCCTCTAGGGTCTCCATATAAATTCAACTGCCACGATAAGTGTCGTGGTGCGTGAAGCTGTTTTTACAGTTTCCTTCAGATCCTGTGGATTTGTCCATGTCGCCAATTGCGGAATCATGAGGTAACGATAATCCTGAGTTAAGATTTTGTCGTGATTGCATATTTTAGGTCGTATCGACGCGGAAACCATTGTTTTCCCACTGGACATCTGTTGCATTGCCTGACAGTTTTCTAGAGACTGGGCGGGCAGTGGAGCCCGGTAATGATCGCTACCTGAGGAAATATGTTACTAGCTTCCTCACATAATGCGGAGGAAGCATGTGGAGTGCCCGGCCAACGCCATAGGGTTTGAGAGTTCTTCGTTAGTAGGACTGCCCAAGGGGCAGTTCCGCTGGGCTGAGTTCTCCTCCCAAAAACGAACCAAGTTGCACATGCACACTCAACCTCCCTGACACCGAAAAAGCACACCAGTGATCATCACTTGGATTTGCACATTAGTCGGAGCAGTTTGTGATGTTTGATCGTTGCGCACGGGCTGCACTCACGCGGTCCCAGACTTCAACGCGGAATGATCACTGCGTGCAGATGGACGCTGTGTGTGGTGGACGATGCTCTATAGAGCTAATGGCAAGAACAAGATATTGGGTGTGCATAAATTGAAGTGACAACTATAATCAGCGACAAACTTCACCAAACAACGAGCAAACCTTGATCTGTTTAAAGATACTTGCCAGACGAGTGCTATGACGAGTGCAATTCACATAAATTTCTTAACTTCACAGGTAGTGAGCCCATTCGAACAAGTGTGGGTAGTTAGCCTACAGGCTAGAAGAGGTCGAGTCAATACCGCGTGGTCACTTGGACGGGTAAAGTTACTCTATAAGGAGCTGGAGGCCCTCAGTTGAGATCCTGCACTCAGACAACAGAAAGCTGCCTATTCATAGTTTCTACTGTGAATTGGAACTCAGTAAAAGCCACCCATTTACAGAAAATTGGCAGCCAAAATAACTATTTGAATCGGTTAAATTAAGAGAAAGCTCAATATTCAGCAGCCAACAGTCCTCGGTAAATGGACTAAGAAATGTAAACACACAGATCTCGTTCGAGATATTCAAGTGTCAGACTGTCGAGCCCGTCAACGCACGACCACACCCACGCAAGCGCTCACCGTACTTTAGTCTATATCTGCGGATGCAGGGAAACGGGCGCGTGGCGCAATGGATAACGCGTCTGACTACGGATCAGAAGATTCCAGGTTCGAATCCTGGCGTGCTCGTCTATTTTGCATTCACGTTTGCCGCGCACAGACCACCATTCAAGCAAACACGATCGAATCACAGACTCTGGGTTTTCTAATAAAGTGTTTATGCAGGGTGATTCTTTACCACTGCCACACCGTGGGCGATGGTCCCTGGGCAGAGTTACAAGTCGAAATGGAACGTCATCTTTCATCATGCGAGCATGGTAATTAAATGTTACCTCTTGATGGAAACAGAGAGAATACGCTGCAGTGCACAGAGAGGTAAAATTACGAGGTTCCGCCAGCGATTTGGCGTAGATAGACGAGATTACACCTGGCAGACCGTGAGTTTATCGCAGTTGGTTGAGCTCAGCTAGTTGATTTGGGAGCCCATAGCCTATACGACCTCCTGACCCGGTTAGGTAGAAGGAGATTAGAAGTGGGACGCATGTCGGGAGGATAGTTTTTTTTCTGTACCGGACTATCGCAGAAGGTGTTGTTGGAAGTTTGATGTAACAGAACTTCCCACTAGAGGCGACAACCACGTGAGCCACGAAATGCTCGAGTCGTGGTTTTCCGGCTCTCAGTCAATCAACAAGTGCAAAGGCTTACCTGCTCCATATTCGGTACTGAGAGTTAGCCTGGGAAAAACAGTCAGTCACACGGAGAACGTACGACTGGCCGCTGTTTCTGGTGCCAATGTCGGCGAGCCAAGAGTTAACAGGGCTGACGAAATCCCGCCGTCAGCAATTCGATTGCGGACCATAATCACACCACATGCAACCGCGTGCGATGCGCGTGGGACCCGATACTCATAGCAAGCACGCTGGCACATAGCAACAACATGGCAACTGCATACTGCAGCAACTGCCTGGTCAGACAATTATCACAACCTGCAACTTTCGGCGATGCACTTGAAAACGGCTAATTGTGATAGGCATGCAGTGGCCTAGCCACTACATCCTATATATACTGCAAGACCTGGAGAATCAAATACTCTTAGCTGACTCGGTCTCTGATGCTGGATGCGAGTGAGAATCCGAAACATCTGACTTATAAAGCTCCTGTTTCAGTGATCGTGTCTCCTTCTTCGCTACTACTTCCTGGAACTCGTCTCTTCACTTCTATTAGCAGAGACTGGAATGACCACTTCTGGCTTAGTAGCCGTCATCAGCCGTCACCGCACCCCAGCGATTGCAAAGCTTAGGGTTGGGCATGGATGGCTGATGATGGCTACCAAGCCGTAAATGCTATTGCAGGCTCCCTTTTTCTTTGTTGGTAACCGTGTACTGCTTTTCATACTAACCGCTTTGAGGCTGCTGGCGGGGCTCAAGAGTGAGCTCCAAGACAAAGCTGGGAAGAGTATGTCGCGTAAAGCGATCGATGAATGTCCCCGAACAAGGCAACGAGCCCGTGACTTTTTAATTAGTAAAGAAATGGTAACATAATGTTGGCCAAGTAATTATGAAAGGAATACTGACAGGTAGGGTGGGGGAGGGAATGAGCGCTTCTGGTGCAGTTGCGCAGTTTCACAGACCCTGTTTCATTAGTCACTGAGATAATTGTATCGCGTAGTCTATGATCGGGGCCACCCGAGTTCATATTGAAGAGTAGTTTCACTAGTTTGTTTTCTGAATATTGTTCATCATCCATTGGTTAAAACCGTAGTCTTCCGTTGATAAACGCTCCTAGATCTCTTGCGGGACTCACTTGTCCCCTCCTGCTTAGGTGTCCAATCTAAAGCTCCGCCAGCAGCCGCACAGCAGCTAGTATTATTGGTAAATTGACATTGCTAACACAAACAAGTGAGACTGGAATGGCCATTTCTGGTTTATTAGCCGTCATCAGTTTGCCATACCCAGTCCCAAGTGGTGCCCGACCCGAGACTCGAACCCACTCGGATTCGGCTGGAAATTCAGTCTACAGTCTCCCTGAGTTGATTTGCCTGTGGCTATGTGAATGCCTGTGCGGTTACATTTCAGCATTCCAAAACAAATTGAAACGTGTGTGCTCTCTTAATTAGCGTAAATCATCTTTAACCGCCTACCCATACGTCAGCCCCATGCAGCCTTAGTTGGAATCTTGATCCCACAGTGAGAACTCAGCACGCGGTAGGCTGGGAGACGAAGTAAAACACGCTGATTTGAAGGAAACAGCCCCTGACCTCTCTTGTTTCTGGTCAACACAGAGAACACTCCAACAGTGAAGTTTGATTTAAAATGACCTCAGTTTCTCCTCCTGATTTAAACGCAAGTCTTTAACACACAAAACTGTCTGCTGGTTTTTGAAATTGATCTGACCTTTTCCATCTCCGCTGATGGTCGAACAAATTTCCTCTATTCTATGCGAAGCTACAAAATCGTCTCGTTTTATACGTTGTGTTGTGTGGCATTTGACCGCATATGATGTAGAGGCTGATGAGGAGAGATGTGGTAATGCAACGTAGTCCTACTGCAGGTTTTCACGGAAACCCATGTGGACTAATAGGTCCATGTGGTGCTTGAATGTGCGTGGGCAGGGTTAAAAGTTGAGATAGGTACGGCGTGTGTATTTTGGTCCGTCTGGCACTGGTTGGCCGGACTCTGTGTGATCGATTCACAAGTGAATGACTAGACCAATACGTGAGGTGATCGCGCGATCATGGTGAGGACATGTTAGAATATAGTCGTCATGGTATGTAGTGGGGCGACAGTGGGGAAGGTAGCAGCTAGCGGGTAGTCGAAGATGGCTTTTGCGGTGGTGGGAGTGGGGTAAACGGTGCCAGTGGTGGTCATCAACGTGATCTTTGCGGGGTTTGTGGGAGAGTGGATGGTGCTGGTGATCGAGGGTGGCGTGGCATCGGCAGAGTGATCACTGGTGGGGTGGGCAGCCATCGTCATAGACGTCGTAGTCTGCGTTGTCGTCATCGTCGGGTTTGAAACAGGGTTGGCAGAAGTTTATGTTGTAAGGTTGTGGTTGCATTGCGTCGGAAGATGTCCGATCAGACAGTTTCGCGCGAGGAATGTGCGTTTTCAAAGTCAGCACGTTGGGGATGTGTGTGGGGGCTTGAGCATTGGCGGTGTTGATCCGGGTTGCTTGGGACTACCGAGCCTCCATTTGGCCTTAGCAGCAGTGATCCTATGGCCTTCGTATATTGCTGTACCAGTTTCCACGGCCATGTTGCATCCATTTTTTCCACCGCAAGGTCCTCCTACATTGCCAATTTTAAGTAACAGTCACTTCAGAGAGTTTTTCAAAGTATTATCCTAACGTCGTTATTTTCCTCCTTATTTGTGAGCACTCATAGCGATATCTCCTTTAAAAAATCGTGTGGGTGGTCGCTCGTCCTCCATTCTCACCAGATGGCTGCTCCATCGTGGTTACCTTTGCCTCAGCATGACGTGGGTAATGAGGATTCTGGTCTGCTCCATGACTTCCGTGTCCGGGTCCTGCATTGTCATCTCAGCTTCAATATTCTGTGGAGGCAACTGAGATAGAAGTGATTCAGAATTCTGGCTTGCATAGTGTATACAGTTCCGGTCTCCGCCCCATACAGGAGTGTCTTTTTGACAAAGTTATTGAACATCTTCATTTTGGCGTTAATCTGAATGTCATGGCGGTTTCGAACGGACGCTTGCAGCCGGTCGAAGTCTCGACTTGCTTCGGAGATCCTTTGGACAAACTTGTCGTCGATTCGCTTGTTGTATGAGAGGGAACTTTCAACAGGACTTCTCACCAGCAGAAATCCTGAAACGTCGCATACTAGCTCTATAACTGAGAAAGAAGCTCAGCAAGTGAAATTTGGTTATCTATGACAACAAATTGAGACAGCGTCCACCATTCTTCCATTATTCCACATGTCCCTTTAGACAGAAATTAAAATTCGTGTACACCAATGCACATAGCATGTTATCAAAGTTTGACGCGATGAAGAACCATGTCTGTGATCTCTCACATGACGTAATTTCCTCCACAGACACCTGGTTGTCCCAACACGTGGATGGCCGTGAGTTAACTATACCTGGCGTCAGGGAGGAGGCGTTGTTACCTACGTAAAACACGAACTCCTTGTGTCAGAAAAAAACAGAACAGTTTGCATGCAGCTCCGAAACTATTTGGCTCACTTTAAAGGTGCCGAGATCACACAGCCTTGAAGTCCTTCCGTCTACCAACCACCAAGGAGTGATTCCGAGGCTTACGCTCGCCTTTTAGAAGAGCTAGAAAGATTTGCCTCTCAAGCTGACATTTTGATAATGGGCGACATAAATGCATCGCTCACAGACTGGAGTTCTATATATGCACGCTCTCCAGAATAAGCTTTTGACTGACCTTTATTGGACATGGCACTGAGGTCATTCCTCACTCAGCACATCTTATTTACAACGAAGGTGCGGGAAGGACAGCAGTCAAACTACTTGGACCTGGTGTTTACGAATTCATTAGTTAGTGTTGATGAGGTGCGATGTCTACCTCCCCTAGGTCGGAGTGACCACGTCGTACTTCACTGGGACTATTCAATGTTTTCGGTGCCTGAACAGCCCATCAGATTTAAAATTAATATTTGGCGGGGTGACTTCGATTAAATGAAGAACTAACAAAATTAACTGGAAATCCACTTTTTCCAGCAATGTGGCCGAGGATTGGGAATGGTTCAGAGAGAGAGAGAGAAACTTTTATTTTGAAAGTATCATTTCAAAAATTTCAGCAAAAAAGTCTCCGTTCCCTGTGGATCAAAGTGAGTGAGCAAAAGAGATAACACCGGAAGAAAACAGAAGCTATATAATAATCGAATGTTTCAATTGTCGGTATCATGAACGGTCGTCCGTGAATGCGTCACAAAATTGCGCCAGATTTTCTTCAAAATGGTGCAGGCATAGTTTTAAAATGTCTTTCTTATTGAAGTAAATATAAACAAAGAATGATAAATAGCAGTATTTTATGAGAAAAATGGGGCAACACAGGCACCTATGTATAAATTCACATGTGAATGGAGTCGAAAAAATGCCGGCTAAAATGTAAAAGTCCGCCAGTTCAGTAAGTTACTGCATATTCCCCTCAGCAATAATTTCCCGATAACACACAAGAGACTGCATAACCAACCCAAGTGGCTGACACAAACGTTGAAAAAAGAAGTGAATAAAAAGCGAAAGCGCTTGAAGAAATCACTTTCTGATGAGAATCCTGTGTCCATAAACGCATTCAAGGCACAAAGGAACAAAGTAAAACGGCTTAGCATCAGGACACGACAAGACTTCGAAAAAGACCTGTTGAACCGTGCAGTGGAAAATCTGAAGGTATTCTACAACTAGATTAGCAGGAGCGCGCGTTACACGAACTTAGCGATATGTGAGGATGGAGCAAAAGTGAGGCACCTTTCAGAATTATTTAAATCCGTGTTTATGAGTGAAAGCACATTAACTCCTACCAACTACGACTTCGATGATGGTTCAACAATGGATGGTGGATCTTTTGATGAAGAAAATGTCCATTAAGAGCTCTTTGCTCTAAATGAGTCTAAATCACCGGGTTCAGATGATATACAACCAAATTTACGAAACTAAACTCGCTGAGGAACTGGCCAAACCATTGTCCATGCTTCTCCAAATCTCGTTTGAAGCCGGAATGTTACCTGCTAATTGGAAATCTGCACGAATCACACCACTATATAAAGGTGGCAGCAAGGTCTCCGCAAATAATTTAATACCAATAAGCCTCACTTCGATCTGCTGCAAAATCATAGAAAAAATAATAAAGCGAGAGCTAATGCAATTGTTAGAGCAACATACATTTTTATCCGATGTGCAGCATAGATTCTGAAGTGGCAGGTGTTGCGTAACGAACTTGTTGTATTGCTTGAACATTGAACTCAAGCAGTTAATGAAGGAAATGCGCTGCACGTAGTATATTTTGACTTGAAAAAGGCATTTGGTAGTGTCCAAAACAAGCCACTCCTACACAAACTCAAACGAACAGGCTTTAGGGGTAATCTCCTGAAATGGATCCATAGCTTCTTATTGGCCGCTCTCGAGAGGTCCATTTCAGTAACCAGCAGTCGGCGGAGATTGCGGTTGAAAGTGGTGTTCCCCTGGGCTCGTTCTTGGCTCTACTTTGTTCATGTTTACGTCAACGACGACGTCAATGAACAGGATTGTGATGCCACCATGGTTGCGGATCATATTAAGCTATGCATGGTCATCAGAACTGCAGCTGACGTAAAGCGTTTGCATTAAAACCTAAACTGGTTTCAACAATGGTCAAAAGACTGGCCTTTGCCGTTCAATGCGAACAAATGCACTATTCTACGAGTCAGTAGAACTAGCAATCCAAGCCTCATGGATTACTGTCTGAATAGTATACCCTCGCAAGAAGTTGACGCACAGAAGTACTTGGGAGTATGGATCATGACCTCACTTTAACCCTCCCTGCATTGTTTAAAGGGAGCAAAGTCTGCGATTTTCGGTTCTTTACCGTTTCAAGCGTGCTTTCTCTGCCTTTGATGAAGACCGCTTTGCTAAAGTCTTCTTATCCCGTTGGCTCATATCAATTGTCCTCGCCAACAAACCGAGATACTATTTTTTGATACCACAGCACGCATGTTCTAAAAGGCAATACAAAGGTTATTCACCTACATCTCCCTCAAATATACTGATACTTATTACTTTTGTGTGGCCGCAACTGGAGTTCACTATCCAAGCTTTGAAACCCTGGACCGCTAAGGACCTCAATATCCTCGAAAAGGTTCAAAGGCGTGCAACTAAACTTGTGACTGGACAGGGCTCATTAACCTATGAAACCCGATTAACTAATCTTGATCTCTTTCCCTTGAGTTACAGGCAGCTACGATGTGACCTGATACAAATATTCCGTATCATGTGCGGCCAGGACTGCTGCCTCGTACTTTGAGACTTCTTCCAGTTAGCAACAACCACGAACTTGAGAGATCATCCACTCAAACTACGTGTGACTGGGGCCAGAGTGGACACACTAAAGTTCTTCTCCAAGAGGGTGGTTGATGCTTGGAATGCTCTGCCTCTGGATGTTGTTATGGCAACTTACGTTGAAATATATAAGAAAAACTGGACCAGTATAGCAGTGACCACTATAATACCACCGGATCTTAGTCATATACTAGTTGAATCCCATTTGTATCATTACAATACTATTTCCTATATTTCAGTAACATTTTTAAAGCATTTCTTATCACCTCAAATTCATCGCATAAGCCGCACTCAAAAGATTCTTGTTAAGCACATTAGCATGTACTTATACTACTAATAATATTTGAGTACAACTTATTTTTACTATTTTCCTTTAGCCGACGGCTGCTGATTTTTCACACGCTATTATGCAAACCACCTTTTTTGAATTTTCCTGATGTACCAGTGCCTTTTTAGCCACCTTGTATCCAACAAATATTTTAAAGACGTTTGCCTATCTTTCCCTTAATAAACTTAACTAAACTGAACTGAACGGAACCACAATTTTATTGGCGGTGTTTGCTTAGCCCTAACGTGGCCCAGCCAACAGTGAAGAGGTCCATGATAATTTGCATTTCCGCGAAGAGTAGGTCATGGACTAAAGTCATAGACCCACACGTTGGGACCTGCAGACGCTGCCTATTGAATAGGTGCCCAACAGTTATGTAGGCGATGCGGATCCCAGGGTGCTCAGCAAAGTAGGCGTCCATCGGCATGGCGGACAACATAGGAAATAAGAGGGTGGAGCAATATGCAACCCTGTTCCCGTCCGTTTGTCACTGCCAATGCTTTGGAGGTTGTCCCGTTGTCAGTGACGCGCGCCGTCATCGCGTCATGAATCTGATGCACCATGTGCGTGAAACTTTCAGGACAGACCACTTTCTGCATGATTTTCCGCAGTCCGTTGCAATTCACTGTGCCAAAGACTTTCATCAGATCTTTTGGTTTGCATCTGCTGGAAATTCTCTTATAGCTGATGAGCAGTGAAAATCATGTCGTTTGTACTGCGGTGTCTTTCTAAACCACATGGGCTTTCCAGGAGCATTCTCTATTCTATGTGTCTGTTAAGACGATTGTGAGGAAGGCCAGCAAAGATCTTCCTGGCAATGTTGAATACCAAGATGTCTCTGTGGTTAAACTAAATTTGCCGGTTTCCTTTCCTCTTATAAAGGTGAACAAGGGTCGCGTCATCAAAATACTGAGAAATGTGTCCTTGGCGTCACATCCACTGAAATATTGTTGTAAGTTCCACCATCAGACAGGGGGCCTCAGGCTTACAGGCTTCTGTCGGGATCGCGTTGGATCCCGGTGATTTACTTATAGAAGACTGTTGCACGCACCGAATAATTTCTGGTGGGGAAGTTGCGAAATGCAGGTTTTATTTCGCGTCCACTTGGGGAAGCCAGTCGATGGCAGCATCGGAGATAAATGATCAGCACTTGAAGAAATTTCTGAAGTGCTCGACCCAGTGCTTCAGAATTTGTGAATTCTCAGTCAGAAGTGAGGCAGACAGGCCAGTCCTCCCACGATGTCATTCTGGATGGCAAAGGAAACACCAGCGTCGCGTCAATCTGGCTTTTGGCAGCTGCTCCAGAAGCTGTAAAGCTGGCACCCACCTCCTCCAGCTGACCTCACTCAGAGAAACGCATCTCGTAGAGAGCAGAGATTTCCACATTGTATCACGCCAGTTCCCAAGCGAATAGCATCATCCTCCATCCCAGCCATTTGCTTCTCAGATTGTCTAAAAGAGTACGAGTCTTTCAGGCTGTTAGTGTGAGCGGATTCACCCGAGCATCCCGAACGGTACGGTGAGGGGAGAGAATTCGGATGGAGGCTTTTATTGTTTATTGGAGTGTCTTGACCGCGTGTTTTGAAATATGTGGGCTGTGGTCGGCCGCGGATGAAAAATTTACCCCCTTCCTCCTCGAGAAAGCAAGCAGTGTTGTCCATAAATAGGGCTACTCGGACGTTTCAGACGACTGCCGAAGTGCACTATAGGTCACGGATTGGTGTTTAGTCGCAGAGCAACCGGATCGACACCAAATATCCTCACTCGGTTTAACCCGCCGGTCGACGCGGTTACCGATGTGTTGCCGCTGGGCCGCGCCTAGCTTCCAAGAGCCACAGGTGAGAGCTGGGTACCAGGTAGGAACCGTCGAAGGAGTATTCACCACCTGCACAAGACAAATGGATTGACATAATGCTACTAGCCAGAGGCCTCCTATAACTAGCACCCCACGCCCCTATTGTTAACATATATGCCCATTGCACACACCTTTACATGAATCCTGAAAAATTCAAATATTGAAATGCTATTGACAAAAGGTAAGAAGTACCACTTTTAAAATAACTTCTTGGTCCAAGTCAACCATAGGTGCTGATAAACCGATGCAGAAGAGTTGGTCTTCAAGCTTTCGCCGCTGAGGGCGCACAAACACCGGAACACTGTCACTGCCTTTATAAGCCTGATTTCCCATTCAGGCTTGGAAGTCCATCCTTGTAAAAAAAACGAAGGAAATTGCACAGTGTGCCGCCCATTGAATTTATCATTTACCGACGGCTGTATTGATTGTCTTACCCGACTTCCGCCATGCTCACATTGACGCGACTGGCCGAAGAATTCGACAAATGTGGGCAGCATAATCAGTACCATGGCCCTTAAAAGGAGACCGGCCACATGGCCCAGAGAACATGAACTCAATCGCACCGGAAAACAAATTCGATTGAAATGGCACCCAACATTCGTGGAAGATTTTCTACATGCAGAAAACCAGTGATAATTCTCTTGAACGAAGTATATTTTGCAATGGCTGTCACCGAAGCAAATTGATGATATATAACTGTGCGTGCCAGAGAAACAAATAATAAGACATCCTGATGAGAAGCAAGAAGCGTTGTCAAGCTACTTCGGAGTAGTAAGGGGATTGTAGGTACGAATGTTTAGAAGCTTGAACAGTAGCAGGATCAGGATATTTGAGGGAGATGCAGGTGAGTTACCTTTAAATTCCTTATTTGTGAATGCGAGTTTTGGTATCAAAAAATTGTATCTCAGTTTATTGGCAAGGCCAATTGATTTGAGCCAACTGGGTGGAACATAGTTGAAAAAGAGCAGGCATTGAACAAAAACTCCTAGTGATATTTAGGAGAAAAAAACTGTTGCCCTTGGGGGGGGAGTGTTCCAACGGGGGCATCGCGGAGGTAACGTGGATCATCATCGAAGTGCGTAAGATGCAGCCAGACACTCCCCTGCTGATTGCAGAGTCCACTGAGTGGTTTCAAAGGCAGAAATATCCGCCCAGATCATCCTCGGTCCTTTGCGGTTCAAACCAATGGAGAACGTTCATAGACCGCACGAACTATGGCCACCAGGTTCGACTGATGCGAACACTCACAGCGTCACCAAGGTGTGTGGATAGTTAAGCAGGGAAGACCTCGGGGACATCCGCCAGGGAATTATGAGAGAGTGCGAGCCCTCGGATGAAAATAATAAACATAAAGTAATGTTACTCATATATATGAAGTACTATTACAAATACCTTATTTTCTGACGTCACACTTGCAGCTTTCATTTTGTGTTGCTGCTCGCACCATTTTATCGATCTAACTTTCACTTAAAAGCCTCCAGGGATTCGGACATGACAACATCCAGAGGAAGATTATTCAAAGCTTCGACCACTATTTTGGAGAAAAAGTAATTCCTAATGTCTAGCCTAGCCCCAGTCACACTTAATTTGAGAGAAAGATCTCTCAAATTCGTTGTTGTTGCAAACTCGAAGAAATCACCTGAGACAAGGCAGCAGTCCTGAATGCGTTGTATGTGGAATGTTAGTAACAGATCTCCCCGAAGCTGTCTATAGCGCAAGGGAAAGAAATTGAGATTAGACAGCCATGTTTCATAAGGCTGTAAGCCATGTCCAAGGACAAGTTTAGTTGCTCGCCTTTGGGCCTTTTCGAGGATGTTGATGTCCTTCACTGCCCAGGGTCTCCAAGCTTCGATAGCGGACTCCAACTGTGGCCGCAGGAAGTTTCAGAAGACTTTCGTGGAGCAGTCAGCATTGAAGGCTGAAAAAGCTCGTTTGACAGGCGCTTATACGTAACGC